>JAJJMC010005141.1:3041990-3082679 GCA_023531435.1 Papaver californicum
CAACAATTTTGGTTGATTTGGGTTGAAGAGAATTTCAGCCCAAACAAAAACTACTAAAACTTTGAGAACTCTAAGTGTAGGTGTCAGCCTTGATATTAAACAACATATGTGAGCTGCAAGAATTGCTATAAGTTTGTTTAATCGTTAAAAAATACATAATACTTCATCTATTTTTAGCTGTTCTTGTATGTGGCAACAATTTTGGAGCCCTTAACAATTTTGGAGACCTTAATTTCTGTATAAGTAAATAGAATACACAAATAGGTGCAAACTTAAACCAAAAAGTTTATATCACATATGGTCTAAATGCATTACACAAGGTTGTAAGGTCGCTATAAGAACCAAGCCAATACCTTTAGAAAGATACAACACATAAAGATTGTTGAGGATCCCCTTGCTTGCATCCATTCATACTGATTATGAAGGTGGCAGCAAATTGATGAAAAGATCAAACTTCAAAGGTAGAGCATAACAATATTAACAACTGCATTGAAGTGCAAGGTTGATACTAATGTACGTATAAAAGAGTATGAAATTTTGTTTGGTATCCATTGATAAACACATTTTTGTGTCTGATTTATTTCAATTCTTTATTTTGATAGTGCTCGATTATGCATTAATTTTATTATTTTTATTGTATTTGTAAGTATTTTTGAATAATAAATTTTTGTGGGAAAATCGGCTAGAAAAGTTATAAAGGCACCCAAGAAATTACTAAAGGCACCCAAACTGTTAAAGGCACCCATACAATGGATAAATGCACCCACATCTCAAGTTCTAAATAGAAATTGGCGGGAAAATTTAGTGGTTGAATTTGTGAAGAATAGTTCAGCGTATTTTGGAGATTTTTAAGGGATTAAATACATGATTATATTCTTGTCTTAAAAAAAAGAGTTTGTACATGGATTAAATACGTGAAACCAAAGAAGAATCGTAACAAATAGGAAGAAAATGAGGGAGAAATAAAATTGGGATTCTTTCCATGTTTCGCTTGATTTGGTTTCTATAGTCGACAATATCTTGTAAGATAAACTAGAAACTCGAAAAGAAAACAAGACCGAGATTTTGTTGAAAAGAGGAAGAAAATCACCGAAAGATTGTTTTCCTTTTATGCCGAGATTATTCTCATTGATTGGAAAGATTTGGAGTTGTGGAAGTGTTCTATTATAAATAGGAGGTCGAGTGAAGCTTTCAAGGGGGGCTGGCAGAGGCCAGAGAAGAGAAAAAAAGGTTCAGAAAAATCTGTTGCTGCGAACAAGATGAAGAAACCATGGCTATTAACTTTGAATAAACCGTTGTCGTAGCTATATATTCACGTCGCCTATTCTTTTGAGTTCATCTCTTTTGTAACAGCTAGCAACAATTATCTTTTCTTCTCTGTAACAGTTATATCCGTAGCAAATTCTCTATGTCAATTATTTTTCTTCTTGTAAACACCTTTTGACCCATGAATGAGAATGAGTATTTTTATAGTGTTTTCAACATGAGAAGCTAAACCCCTTTGCTGGGGCGATGGGAAGCCATTGTTCTAAGACAAGTGGTATATTTCTATTTTAATTGATTTTTGCAATCTCTTTTATAATTATTTGCTTTGATTAAAAAATTTATTTAAGGATTTTTATTAAACAGTTGTGATTTCTTTTGATAGAGCATGCTTAGCCTAGGGTTTTTGATGTTCAATGCTTTCGATTTACAATTGTTATTTTGAGAATCTACTTTTGCAACATATTAGAATCACTTTAAATGTAAATAATTGCATGAATATTGATTAGATTGAGTCACTTTAATTGATTAATGGTGAAATCCATAACCTCAGTATTTGTGAATATTATTTTCATCTTTTGTGTACATTTTCTAGTTTAAAAATTAATTTATTAAATCTAAAATCAGTCTTCACAAGTTCGAGAGTTTGAAACCCTTTACTTACCACTATAACAAAAATCACCATCCATGTAAGAACCCGTGATACATATTTGAAGACATCATATCCATCTTAGGATTATTGGCATTCCTTAACATACATTAAAGATAAATCTAACTTCAGATCCAAGCAAGCAACAGCTTTTATCGCCAAGGCATAAAATATAAAATAGTGCAATTGTTGTTAAACATTAAAAGTACAGATAAGGTATATGGATGGGCTTAAAAATTTATATTGTACCATGATTATTGCTAGTGCAGAGATTATGGAGTCCCGGGGTTGGCCTGCCATCCAACGTTCTAACCAACTCCATTTCTATTCAGGACTGGTTGGTCCATTAACATTGGGTTCATGGATCGTTAAGAGTTCTTTGCAGCAACATATGTTGCAGATCAATCATTATATATAAAATTTGTAGAAGTTAAGGAAAAATTCAAAGTCATGACTAAATCTTATCACCATTGGAACTGGGAGTCATACATAAGAGACGATACAATGAAGTGAATGTTGAAATAATTTGTTTATAATATAAGAGTAGAATCAGTTGTTCATAAGAGTAATCTGAGATACCCGATGAAAGAACAAATAAGCCAGTGGTCTTTCTCTTCTCATGTGAAATGAAAGATATGAATGAAGATTATGGAGGAATAATAATCACTGGTCGAAGGGTAAAATCAAACTCTTAGGGATCCTACTGAGCTCATTTAAGATGATATCCATTCAATTAAACATACATTTACTACCTACTGAAAGGTCAAGATCTATATTACTGAATTCATAATACAGATGACCTATAATGTAATTGGCCCATTTCAGGTCGGTCGAGAAAAGATTGCAACACCAACACTAATATATAGTAATGTTACTACTCATGCGTAAATTATAATTCATACCCTAAGCATTCTTGCTTACTCATAAGGTGATGAACTTGGATTGCTGTGTGCAACGTTGAACTCCCATAGTGTAACTGTCCGTCTTAATAGCGTGTCTGTGTCCAGAATAACTATGTATCTTGCCTCGATATTTGCATGCATGATCAAACCAATGAACAAAAGTTTTTGGTTTATTGATTGTTGGGTACCTGAAATTGGCATAAAAAGAAAGAATGCTGAAAGTTAGATGTCAAAACGATATGAATAAGTTTCTCTAGGGTGTGATCAAGTCAAGCTCACCTAAAACCGTTCTATGTTGACTTTGGTTTAGCATTTTCTTAATATTTATGTATCGAGATACACATTTTCCCTATAATAAATCTGCCAGAGAAAAAATTGACAAAACTAAATCAAACTAAATATGAACCACATAGCGGCGGAAGACTAATACCATTGTGACAGTCATTCTAACAAATGATCTGATAAAAAAGATCCACCCATGTTTTTAATCGTGCACATCTCCATTATTATAAAGTCAATGGTAACATACGTGTCAAATTACATTAGTATAAATTAGTTGCGAATAGTTCCAGTTACTCTATAAGAAGTTTTTATCATATAGATTGACGGATCATGAAGAAAATACGACGGACACCAATTTAACTGTAGATATAATCGCTGATGAACCTCTTAATTCAAACATTTATGAGAATTGGAAAGTGTATATACAGAACTACTTGTCAATTAAATAATGTGGGGTTTTTAAATGGAACTGAGTTCAATACATGGGTGGCGAAGAATGAACTAGGGCTCTTACCATAATAAAGAAATCAAATTCACACAAAACTCAATCAAATTTGGGTAAATCAACATTTAACTGACTCAAAACTTAGTATAATCCAACGCAACACTGAAAAGTAAAAGAATAAGGGAAAAACAGATTACCTTTGACGGAAGAACTTCGTTTATATCCTTAGATGCTTCAGCCTTTGCTAGAATTGTCTCATCCCCCTTAGTTGATAGTAGTAAATCATATTACTTTCCATCTGGCTTCTTTGCTGAAGACTCTTTGTATACTATAGTAAAAAAGAAATCTAATTAAGATACTCTCAAAACCATAGGTGAAGATATATGTAATAATTAATGACACAAAGAAAAAATATCAATAATATTTTGAGGAAAATGCAGTTAATTTTGCATCAATCTGAAAGAAAAATTCATTTCTTAACTCTCAGAAGACTGGAGCTAGGCAAGCATGCAAATAAAAAGTTGAAATGATTCTGGATTTTGAACATATATTACGGAATGATAATGTATTGTATGGTTGGTCAAGAAAAAGAGTTTCCCACTTCATATCCATTATACTTTTTTGAGTAATACAATCAATCATTCAATCTTAAGGACAAAACTATTATAGGGCTTCTCTAATTATCAAATCGAGGAAAGATTGGACTAACATACTAATTCACATGAGTCATGACAATGATTTTTATTTTTTAAATCTTTAGCTTTATGAATAGCTCGCTCACTGAGTTTCCATGAGTATGTCAAGTATAATATTGTAACCTATGCCATACAATTGGATGAATTGGTTTCGGAACCAGTCAGAGAACACTTTGCTATTGGAATAATCAAACATTAGTTAATACATTGAAAAATAAAAATAAAATCTAAAGGGCTAATAAAAGCCCATATAAAGGGGAAAATGACTCAGGGCTTGACTGATGCCCATGTCAGATAAATAAGAACCGGTGGGAAAACGCTAGCGCAGAGCCGTATTAGTATATCATTCGAAGCCATGGTATGTCTGATCAAACGTGGGATCAGTTTACAACCGGTAGAATTATATAATATTTGAATTCATAAATCTAGACCCTCACGTATCTATAATTTAACTTAACAGTGATATTGTTCGATTAGGTGATTAATTATTGGTGGATTCAGGATCAATACCTTTTTAAAGTAAGATCTAATGCTTATCTTAGAAGTTAAGCATAAGATAGAGGCTGATTATTGGCTGCTACCAAAGTGTGTGAAACAGGGCAAGAGCCACAACGACAACTGTCGAATTTATCCTGCAGAATATTGCTTCGACCCCTAAAGGTTTTGAGCCCCTCCAAATGACAACCTTCTCTTGATCTGCATGTGCAAGGTTTGTCTTGCACCTGCAGTATCAGTCTGAGTTCTTTCAGTGATTAATCTGTGTTGAATGAACCATCAGAAAAAAAATTTAGCTCAACCGACAAAGTATGTTTTACCTGAAACAAATTTAAGATACCCATATTAAAAACCCACAGTTACATTCATATAAAAATTACAACACACAACAAAGATATAAAACGGATGTGCTAAAGTTCAATAGACAGTGATGTTAAAAATCAAAGTATAATGAAGTTAATTGAGAGGAAACTGAAACAACATTCCTAAACTTGTTGGGATGGATGATGTAGTTACACCATTAGTGAATCAATAGCTATTGAAAAAAATAAAAAATTATGAATCAAAAAAATCTAGGGCTTATCTTTTGATAACGAAAAATAAAAACCAAATATTTGGAGAGAAATGATCAATCATATAAGAATAAAAACCCAATTGATTCATAACTGAATCAACTGCATCGATCTAACTAAATCATCACCCACTTCTATCAAGATGGACAACAAAACAAACCCACAGGCAAAAAAATATCCAGACAAACTTTAGTGAAATAAACCCAGATACTCAATATTTACGGTATAAATTTCTAATACAAAACACTTAAAAGAAAGAAAAGATTGCATGTGAAGGAAAAGGTGGAGTAAAGGAATAACCTGAATCAACAACTTTAAAATATTATTGAATTCGTAGAATGGAATATATTATTGCAGGGGTCAACTCACCCTCTTTTTAGGGTTCTTACGACATAAGGTGAATCAGACGGGTCATACAAAAAATTTCTGCACTTTCTACCTACAGTTTGATGACAATAGAAAAACCCTATGATTAACAAAAAAAAAATATGAGTAAAAATTAGGGAAAGAAAACCCTAACTTTGAATCTACTAAAATGGAATACGAAACACCTTGGAAAATATCTGTGTATTTACATAATATCAAGAGTAATGCTGATTCTCCTGTGGTAATTTGAGAAAAGGTAAATTATTCTGACATGAGCATGTATGTTCTTGATGGCTTAGGAAGAACATATGATAATTTTGTTATTTACAAATAATAGAGAAATGACATTTACCTTTGTTGAATTAAAACCAAGATTGATGAATCATGAGCAGTGGTTGCTTAACCAAGAACAAGAAAGCTCTGTTGGATTTGATTCACAACACCCATCAACCTTTTATAGTAGAAATGTGAGTCATGTTGGTGGGAGAAGTTATGGTAGAGGAAAATATAGGAATCATACACAGAAATTTATGAATATCAAAAATCATTTTCGTGGTACATTTGCTGCATCTAGTAGTAATTCTAGTGGATCAATTACTTCTGGCAGTAAAAGACCTTTTATTGGTTACTCTCAAGTGGAGTGCCAAATTTATAGAAGATCAGGACACTTTGAAAATAGGTGTTATTATAGATATGCTCCAGATAAAAATAAAAATATGGCTGGTTCTTCTTTTTCCAATATTGCAACAACGGAACATGCTTATTCTGCTTTCAATATGACATATTCTTTTATAAATGATGGTCCTTCTTCTTCTGGTTTTCTATGGCTTTCAAATTCAGGTGCCACAGCACACATGACAGGTGATCAATCATTGTTGCAAAATACTTTTTCTTATACTGGCAAGGACAAAGTAGTAGTTGGAAATGGTAAGTCCTTACCCATCTCTATTACTGGTACTTCAATTTTGTCTACACCAACTACTAGTTTTACCTTGAGTAATGTTCTGTGTGTCCCTAACATTAAACATAATTTTTTATCTGTTGCTATCTTCACTAAAGATAACATCTGTTACTTTAGGTTTGATCCTTATGGGTATGAAATTAGGGACATACATGATAAGTGCATAATTTACATATTTTAAGTATCATTTCCTTATACTTATTTGCTGTATTTTGTTTGAATTACTGTGTATTATTATTACTTTTGTAGTTTATGTGTTTTATTATTAGGTTACATCTCTGAAAGAAGTGAAATTTAGCTCTACAAGGAAGAATTGATAAATTTAGCTCTACAAGAAATTTAGCTCTACAAGGAAGAAGAAACACAATTTTGGGGTTTTTTTCTTCTTGTAAATGTTAAAATTGAATCTCATACAAAATAAATTAAGACAATAACATCAAAATCACAAAAATCTTTACTACTGATTTCGCATCTATTTTCTTCTCTCCTTCGCCGTGGATTTCTTCACACAATGATATGAGAAAGCGAAAAGCAGAAGAAGAATTAAGGAAGGGAAGTTTACGGGAAACTTTCAATTTTTGATAAACACCGAGGAATAGAATATGGAGCCGGTTATTTTCCGTTCTCTGTGTTCTTTTAGTCTTGAGAAGTTTCTGGATCTGATTATGAGCCATATGATTAAATCTATCAAAGGTCAAAAATGACTAACGTAGTTTAAAGGTTTTTATTGCCTTACTTACGTAAATACGGATCCTAAAACATTTTCAACTTTAAAATAAACCATCGGATTTATAATTATCAACGCTGTAGACAGACATAGTATGTATCACAATGCTAGAGATAACAGATTTAACCAAAACAATTTTAGCCTTAAAGGATAAAAAAAGGCCTTTCCAGCCTGCTAGCTTGTCCATCACCTTGTCTCAAACCTCTTGTAATCTTGAAAAAAACATACATACTCTATGATTTTAATTGCAGAGGGGATTCTGTTTTTTCGAGGAAGAATCTAAATTTTATGAGAAAAGAGGCGCTAAAATTTTTTGGTGATAGTTTTTTATCAAAAAGATTATAATTGTTTTTAATTATTTTTATATCCGATAGGGGTGGACCATTTAGGGGTGGGGGGCAAATAGTTTGCTAATGTTAATTTGTCAGTTACAAATTTTTTGACGGATCCTAACTGTTAGATATTTAACGACTCACAGGATCGGTCCTTTTTCGCAAACCCCAAATGTCCTAGGAAACATGTTTTGGACTAGTGAGGACACGATTCGTGGTTATAGCCTTTGCGACACATGTAAGACGGACAAATGTTGCTCTAAATCCCTAAGAAGGACAAGCTTTGTGCTAAATCTCTAAAAAGGACAAGCTTTGTTCTAAGCTGGACAAGCTTAATGGACTAAGCAGGACAAGCTTTGTCCCACCTAAGATGGACAAGGTAAGGGGGAATCATCCCTTTGGACTTGGACGGACAAGAGAATTTTTGTGAAATTTCGTCGTCAGAAAATTCAGATTTAGGGTTTTCACTGAAAATGTTGTAAAATCTTCATACGGAGTCCGTTTTCGATGATGTACTCCAAAATTTTTGATTCCAAGAAAACCAACTACCTCCTTTAAAGGAAGGATTTGAGTTTTGAGTTCGTTTATGGCCTTAAAAAGACGAAACAGCCAAAGGTCAGGAAGAATTCAGGAATTTTTCAGTTGCGACTTAGTTGAATGTTTTGATAATATCTCTTAGCTCGTTTGTCCGATTGATGTGATTTTTTAGTATGCTGTAGAGGGAATCCATACTAAATAATTCCTCCCTTGAATCATTACCAATTGCTTCCAACTCACGACTTTTTACAGGGAAGTGGGAGAATTGCACCTGACGAGCTTAACGTAAAAACGTCTTAATAGGTATTTGGACCATTTACTTGCGTCTTGGATGTTAGATAGTGAATATTTATGTCATATATTGCTTTCTTAAGCAAGGATTGACATGGCCAAGGCTAAATTTAGCTAGTAGAAGCTATATTTTGTACTTTAGCACTTGGCTTGATATCTAAGCACAATTGTGGTGTTTTAGTCAAGCAAATTTATATGTAAATTGCTACATATTTCTATATAATGTTGTATAGGCACTTTAGAGGTTTTTTTTTTGCTGATTCAGCATCGGAATCTGACTCGGCCCGAGTCAGATGTCAGACCGTTTGTTTTTTATTTTGAGTAAGACCTAACCCTTGACTCAGACCTAACCCTTGACTCGGATCCGTTTGAGTCAGGTATGAAAATACCCCTGATTCATTGGACCAAACCACTGACTCGAATATAATGACTAAAATACCCTCGAGATTTTATAATTAGGATTTCATTTTTCTTCGATCTCTTTTCACTCTTTGGGAAAGAACGAAAATCCTAGGAAATTTTCATGAAGAACCCTAAGGAATTTTTATGAAGATGATGATTCTCACTCACCACTTTTCCTTCCTTACTTACTTGTTGCAGATCTGAACTTCATTCATTCTCACTCTTGTTAAGTTCCTGATCTGGAACCCAAGAACACGTTAATGGAGATGAAGGGAAACGAGGGGAAATTCTTGCAGAGAAGAATTGGAAAATAGAATTTTATTAATATCACCAAAATCTGCTAATACATACTGTGTGGCTCTGGTTATATACCAGATTCACTCACACGTATTTCCCACACACTCGACAAACGACTAATCACTCTTAATGGCTAATATAATTGCTAATTACAAACTGACACCTATCTCTATTAACTGCTATTCAAAACTAACTACCACCAGCTAGCTACTCTTTATTTTGGCACCCTAGTTTGGATCCTTGCCACCACTGCTATCAAGCACCTTCTCCATCGAACTACAGGCCACCATACCTATAACAGAATCCTAACAATACCCCCTGCCAAAAATCTTCCTTGTCCTCAAGGATATGATTCTGTTCCTCGATCAAAACAAGGAAATTGTTGCTTTAATAGTTCAGAGTCTTCCCATGAAGCACTCTCTTCTGACTGCCCCATCCATTGTACCAACCACTTGGTACTAACAGTGCGTGAGCCTACACTGTTTTTTTTGAAAACCATCTTACTACCCAAGACTTTAAGAGGCTCCAGTCGATGTTTTTCCTCCAACAATCTGGTATAGTATAGAGTGGATGGACTTGTGCTCCTAGCTTTTTCTTGAGGCAGCTTACATGAAACACAGGATGCAACTTACGCCGAGGAGGCAAGAGGATTTTGTAAGCTACTCGTCCCACATGCTGCAGCACCTAGAATGGCCCAAAAAATATGGGTTGCAACTTGTGAAATGAGTGCTTAGCCAGAGAGCGCATCTGGTATGGGACCAATCTTAAGAATACCAGATCCCCTACTTGGAATTCCCTTTCAGATCTCCTTTTGTCAGCCTGTGTCTTCATTCTATGTTGAGCCTGTAACAAGTTGATGTGTAAAATTTGCAACATCTTGTCCCTATTGGTCAGGTCTTCTTCTACAGCCTCTACTCTAGCTGAACCTGTCTCATGGGAAGAAATGAGGGGTGGAGAATACCCATATAATACTTGAAATGGGGACATCTTAGTTGCAGTATGATGGGCAGTGTTATAACTCCACTCTGCCCAGGGCAACCATTTAACCTAATCCATAGGAACATATGATGTGAGACACCTTAAGTAAGTTTCAATACATCTGTTTACTACCTAAGTATGACCATCAGTCTGTGGGTGGTACCCAGAACTCATGTTAAGCTTTGAACCATTGAGGTGGAAGAATTCCTTCCAAAACTGACTCAAGAAAATAATATCTCTGTCACTTACTATAGAGGTGGGCATACCATGCAGCTTGAACACATTGTCAATGAATACCTGAGCCACCATTGAAGCAGTATAAGGATGAGACATGCCATGAAATGAGCATATTTAGATAGCCTGTCCACTACAACAAAAATCATTGTTTTCCCTTTAGATTTTGGCAACCCAATAATAAAATCCATACTTATGGATGTCCAAACATGCTCAGGAATTGGTAGTGGATTCAACAATCCTGGAGGAGAGCAAGTCTCATATTTTTGTTATTGACACACTGCACATTCAGAGACAAATGCTTTAATGTCTTTTTTCATCCTTTCCCAATAGAATGATCTCTTAATTCTCTGAAATGTCTTGAGAATTCCATTATGCCCTGACACTGGACTTGCATGACACTCTTCCAACACCTTGGTTCTCCACTCAGAAGTAGGACTGAGTACAATTCTGCCCTTGTACTTCAGTAGACCATTCTCATAGGTCAACTGAGGGGAAGAAAAAGTTTCACTAGAGTGATAGGCCTTTACCTTGTCCATGATATATTGTTCCTTCTCTAAGTGTGTCCTCAGCTCATCTATCCAGTTATAGTAGGGATAAGATATCCCTAGCAGCTCCAGACCAGACACATTAGCATGGACTCTAGATAATGCATCCGCAGCATTATTCTCACAACCTCTTTTGTACTGAATTTCATAATCATAGCCCATCAACTTACTTACCCATTTTCTTTGGAAGGTAGTATTAGCCTTCTGATCTAGAAAATACTTCAAGCTATTATGATATGTCTGGATTATGAAATGCTATCCCTGCAGATAATGCTCCCACTTCTTTATTGCATGCACTATTGATATGAGTTCCTTCTCATACACAGATAAATCTGCATTCTTAATTCCCAAAGCCTGACTAAAATATGCTATTGGTCTATTATCCTGCTGCAGCACTGCACCAATGCCAGTGTCAGAGGCATCACTCTCAATGACAAATGGCTTAGAGAAATCTGGTAAGGCCAGGACCTGTGGGCTAGTCATGATCCTTTTCAACTCATTGAATGCCTCAACTGCTTCAGAAGTCCATTTGAAATTATTTTTCTTGGTCAGTTCAAATAGTGGTTGGCATATCTTACCATAACCTGGAATGTACTTCCTGTAATATCCAGTGAGTCCCAAAAATCCCCTCAATTGTCTAAGAGTACTTGGTTGTGGCCACTCTTGAACCACTCTCAACTTGTCAGGATCAGGAGTTACTCCAACCTCTGTCACTACATGCCCCAAGTAGTTAATCTGTTTTGCTCCAAAGTCACACTTGGAATCCGTCAAGAATAACTGGTGAGTGTGCAGTATTTTAAAAGTGAGCCTAAGGTGTGATAAGTGCTCTTTCCAGCTCTTACTGTATACCAGTATGTCATCAAAGAAAACCAATATGAATTATCTCAAGTAAGCCTTAAAAATTTCATTCATTAAGCTTTGGAATGTGGCAGGAGCATTTGTTAAACCAAATGGCAGAACTAGAAACTCATATAGGCCTTCATGAGTTCTGAAAGCTGTTTTATGTATATCTGAGGGTGTCATCCTCACTTGATAATATCCAGCTCTCAAATCTAGTTTTGTGAATACTCTAGCACCAAAAAGTTCATCTAAGAGGTCATCTATCAGAGGAATGGGATAATTGTTTCTGATAGTCATGCTGTTCAATTCTCTATAATCCATGCACATCCTCCAAGTACCATCTTTCTTTTTAACTAAAAGAACTGGAGATGCAAATGGGCTTTGACTTCGTCTGATGAATCCTGAATCAAGGAGGTCTCTAATTGCAAGCTCAATCTCAGATTTTTGTAAGGGACCATACCTGTATGGTTTTTTGTTCACTGGCTTGGAGTTAGGATTGAGCACAATTTGGTGATCATAATTCCTTTCTGGAGGTAGTGAGTTGGGAGTCTGGAATAAGCTCTAGTATTCTTGCAGTAAGCCTTGCAGACTTGTCTCTTCATGTTTAGACAAATTTTCATAAGTTCCTTGCTCATTCCCTTCTAGATTATAAATCACATAGGCAAATTTGGTGATCTCCATCATCTTTTCCATTTGCTTAATTGTCACTATGTCTGTATAGGGAGGTGGAGATACCATCTGGTCCAACACATAAGATTGTCCCTGTATATTAAACTCCAAACTCAACTTAGAAAAATTCCAAGTGAGTTTGCCCAAGGTAGACAACCACTGGACTCCAAGCACTACATCACATCCTCCTAGAGGAAGCAACCTCAGATCAATATTCCCTTTATAATTTCCCAGCTCTATAAGAATATTTCTGAACACTCCACCTCCTTTAATTGTACTACCATATGTTATCATCACATTCACTGGATCTTCATGTTGAGGAGTCCAATTGAGCTTGTGAATAAGCCTGGAGTCCACAAAGTTATGTGTACTGCCAGAATCTAGTAGTACTTTAACTTCCACACCTCTAAGTCTACCACTGACTTTCATAGTTTTTACATTTAGCATTCGCTAAGCTACAAACAAGGCATACTCACTCAACTGAATTGATGATAATGAAGCTGAAGGTTGGGAAGGATCCTGGATTTCTTCTACAGTTTCTGTATGTTCATCTTCTGTCAACTCTTCTACCAAATCTAGCAGCAATGCTTGAGCATGTCCAGCTTTTGTGGCTCTTTCCTTGCATGTATGACCTCTAAACCATATCCCATTACAATAATAACACAAATTATTGAGTGTTCTATCTGTAACTGCAGAGGGAAAAATCTTTATATACTCTAATCTGGGAAAATTCTTTACTGGATCTGTGTTTATTTGTGGTGTAGAGATTAAACACTTTATTAACTGGTTTTTGGAAGCTGGAGTTCAAGGCTCTAAGTTTAGAGTTCAGTTGAGCACCAATGGCTATAGCTTCATGTACTGTTGCTGGCTTAAGCAACTGCACATCAAATTTCAGCTCATCCTTAAGTCCTCCAATAAAGCAACTCTTAAGAGCATCTTGTGATATTCCTGATGTTCTAATAGCAAATTTCCTGAAAGTAGATACATAATCCTGGTAATTACCTGATTGTCTTAACTTGAAAAGTGATGAAGTAAAATCTATGTAGTCAGCAGGGCCAAATTCATTGCATAATTCTGCTACAAACATATCCCAAGTAGGATTAGATCTGTCATATCCTTGCCAATAAAACTACTGCAGGACCTCTCCTTCCAGTTGGAAAGAAGCTGTGGTTACCTTTTGTTCTGCTGGTACCTCATAGAACCTAAAGTATTGTTCAACTTTGTAGATCCACACCATTGGATCATCTCCTTTGTTGAATCTGGGAAGTTCAACTCTAGGTTGAGAAACATTCCTTCCAACAACACTTTGGTTTTCTCTTTTATGATTTTGATTCCCTACTGGATTTTTACTCTCCATACCTCAGGATGTACATGATTATCATTTCCAGTATGCTCATTACTGTTATTAGCCCTTGTTTCCTGCATAAAATGAAAGATAGTGCTTAATTGATTTGAAAACTCATCCATCCTGGAGGTGAGTCCATCCACCATTCTAGTAGCTCCATTGAGACCTAGAGATAGACCTGAGACTCTATCACTGAGATTTGAAATCTCATGATTGAATTCAGTCCATTTTTCCTCAAGATTTAAAATCCTGGATGTGTGATTTGTCATTGCTATCAGTAAACAGTTTACAGAAGTTCCTGATCTGGAACCCAAGAACACGTTAATGGAGATGAAGGAAAATGAGGGGAAATTCTTGCAGAGAAGAATTGGAAAATAGAATTTTATTAATATCACCAAAATCTGCTAATACAGACTGTGTGGCTCTGGTTATATACCAGATTCACTCACACATATTTCCCACACACTCGACTAACGGATAATCACTCTTAATGGCTAATATAATTGCCAATTACAAACTGACACCTGTCTCTATTAACTGATATTCAAAACTAACTACCACCAGCTAGCTACTCTTGATTTTGGCACCCCATTTTGGATCCTTGCCACCACTGCTATCAAGCACCTTCTCCATCGAACTACAGGCCACCATACCTATAACAGAATCCTAACAACTCTCCATTTTCACTCGAGTTCCTGCTTCAGTTTTAGCTCATCAGGTTTGTACTTTACAGATCCCTGTTACTATAATGAATTCCATCATTTGTTGTTTTTTGTTGTTGTTAGTAATGGGTTTTTATTATATTGAATTTTTTTTTTTTTGCTTCTCAAAGGATTTGGGAAATCTTGGACTCAATCGGTTGATTAGAAGTATTTTGTTTTAGTTTTGTTCAACTTAATTTTACTACATAATATTTATGACTTCACTGTCAAGGTAAATAAACATGGTTTTAGCTTTATGTTTTTGCTGATTAAAGTGATAATATTCATTTATAAATCTGGGTTTCTTTTGTTTTTTGATTTTGGGTTTATGTGGTTATGGTGTTGTGTTGTTCATCATCTCATATCATGCTTTTAGCTTTATTTTCTTGCTTGATGCAGACAATTACAAAGGCCAGGCAATTTAAAGAGAAGGGGTTGGAAGATGTAGATCTCTTGCGGAGTTTGGTTGATGGGAAATTCTCAACCGGAGCTGATAGGGAGACTCCAGGAAGAATAGAACCTAGCAGCATGCCCCACTCGGCTGGAACTAGCATGCCCCATTCAGCTGGAACCTCTTTCAACATAGGAGCTTCAAATGAATCTGAATCTCGAACAAGTCGTGGTAAAGAGCAAGTTAATGTGGAGGGCAATGAAGTGAATTCTAACCCAAACGCAGGGGGAAGTGGAAAAAAAAGAAAGAGGGTTGATGCAGCGGAAGCCGGAAGTGAGCTGCTAACAGAAAAAGTATATTCCATGGTTACTTCAGTGGAAAGTCATCTTCAACAAAAGAAAATTGCCTCAGAAAAGAATGATGCGACTGATTTTATGGCAGCTTTGGAGGATTTGCACGAAAGTGACGATATTACAATGGATGATTACTTAGAAGTTAGTTTGAAAGCATCTGAGATGAGTGGTTGGAAAAAGTTGTTTGTAAGTTTGAAAAGCAACGAACGCCGCGTTGCTTTTGCTGAAAAACTTTTAGGAAAACGTTAAAAATCCATGAGCATTAGTTAGAATTATGTATTTTGTTAGCTTATTAGACTGATGAGAAAGTAGTGCTCTTTTTGTTTCTCAAAGTACTTATTCAAGTTTTTTAATTTGTTATCGAATGTTGAAGGTTAAACTTTTAAATGAATGGATGAATTACTATCGAAATTATTTGTCGACTTGTTATGGAATCTGTTCACTTTTAATTGCTTGGTAGTTTATGTCGATTTGCAGTACTTTCAATTCTATAATCTTCTGTGAAGTGTGAAGAGAATTGCTTTATAGTGTTTCTCTACTTTTGTGTAAAATTCTTCCTGAGTTGAGCTTCATAGTATCCTTTTCTGTTTTTGCAGGTCTTGCCTGCTTATTATGAGGACACAAGAATCTTATGACGGAACAGCTTGATGTATTTAACGAAGTTTGGTACTGTGTTATGTTGAACACTGGACGCTACCAGATAGGTAAGAGATCCTTGTTCAGTTTAGTTAATTCAATTTGTTGTTATTTTTAATGTAGTTTTGAGTCTTTTATCTGGTTCACTTAAAAGGACCTTTACAGCCGAAATATTGAGGAGGCCGGAATTTGTTAAATTTATGATGATACTCTCTAGCATGGAAAAGTTACAAGATTTTGTTATGTTTTGCATAGGGTTTCAGTCCCATAAGGTATGCAGTTTTATTTCATGTTTAACTAGTGTTAATTCCAACATACAACTTATTTCACTGAAGTTGTAGGATCGCATTTATACCAAATGTAAATTTGCATGCATAGAATCTTCATGTGTCCCTGAGACGAAGTCAGGAACATCTTGTTCACTTCAACTAAGAGCTGGGAAGCATCCATCTCACCAAGCAGAACTGTACCCTCCTAATGTTTCAAGCATTTTTCACAGTAGTAAGCATGCTGGTGTGGTATGATTTTTTACAATAGTAAGCATGCACCTTGCTTTCTAAAACACCTTGTTTTTGCTTCTGTTGCATGATTTCTAGAAAACCCTGAATACGATCAGTACTCCAATATCAGAGCCCCTATTTGAATTGAGGGTCACAGACCAAAAAGTAGCTCAATTTAAAGTGTGGATATTCTTGATGCTAGTTCGGTGTCTATGAAGTTGTATGCTATAAAATATCTTATGAATTGTTCTGTTGTACTTACCATAATTTCAATTGATCAACATTTCTGCTTGTTGCCCATTTTCTGTAATTCTATGATTTAAATTTTTTAAAAGACGAGAAATACTATCTCTTAAAGTCATGTTGTTGTCTGTTTGGCTATGATTGCTTTGAAGTTGTATTTATGGTTCCAGTTTTTCAGGCTGAATTAATTGAACCTGTTATTGGGTTGTGTGATAAACACCTGAGATTGGTTAACTGATTTGAGAAATCTCTTGTTTATGGGGTTTGTTTTGTGCTGCAAGTACTCATATATCTCAAGGATTCTGAGTTGGATAATTTTTTCTATTGAATGAAGACATTGGTAGCTCAACTATTGGCTTTATGCTTATTACTTAAACAACTTAACAAGACTAGGCGTGTACGCCCTAAGTACAAGAAGTCAATTTTATCGAGTAGGGATTTCACTCAAGAGCTTTTAGATGGAAATCCTAGGACTATGTATAATCTCTTGAGAATGAAGAAGGTTCCCTTCACCATGATGTGCAATGAATTCCGCTCTAAAGGGCTTTTGTGAGATAGTAAACATGTAGACGTAGAGGAGAAGATGGTGATATTTTTATACACAGTTGGACACAATTGTAGGAACCGTGTCATTTCGCTTTATTTTCAACATTCGGGGTGAGACGATTGGTGGATTTTTTCATGAAGTGTTGGATGCAATGAAAAGATAGTCCGCCGAAATTCTAGTTCCTCCTTCAAATATATTTGAGAAACCAGCTATAACTAAAAGGCATAAACGCCTTAGAGAAGGTTCTTTTAAAGGAGTCTTTGGTGCATTGGATGGCACTCTAATTAGTGTAAGTATTCCGGTTGATATGTAAACACCGTATAGAGGAAGGGGAAGAGGAGTGTGTTCGTAAAACATGCTTGCAATATGTGATTGGGACATGTACTTTCTATAAGTAGTGGTTGGATGGGAGGGCACTACTCATGACTCGAGAGTGTTGAACGAGGCTGTACGCGATCCATCATTCAAGTTTCCTTTACCTTCTCCAGGTAACGTCTTGTGTCCTTACTTAAGTATAGTTTTAAAATATTGCCGGCAGTCTGTTCAATATCCGTCTTAGGTGATCCATCATTTGTTTTAACCAATGTTCCCTGTCCTCTATACAATTTGTTCAATGTGTACATGCCATATAGACCTACAGTAGGTTTGTGAATATATCTATGTAATGAATAACCAAATGATAGTAACTCTGAATTTATGTTGTGTTGGGGTATGAAATAGGGATACTGTATCATTTCACATCAATATCATACGATGTGTTTTTTCATATCTTGATTGAGCAGTCCTTAATTACAAATTGTAGGGCTAGTTTTGGATCATCAAACATAATTTGTTTGTGTTCAAACTTAAATGCGAAATAGTGCGCATTTCTTTGCTACAATATCTCTTTCAAACGATAGTTACATGGATTTAAATCAGTAGTTCCATTCGTAAAAACCCCAATCAGTTATCATATGTGAACTGTGGACTTTTACCGAATCTTAATGATGATTGGATACTTTAAATATGTGTGCCTTTCTTTTTATCATTTACTGTACGTGGTCTATATATGTAGCATGTATCAAGAGTTCTTGGTTGGGTAGACTTGATGGATGTGTAATTTATTTAGGTACTGACAGTTTACTGTATGCGTTAACTTATTAGCATCCTTACGTCTGATTCTGGCCAATTCTTTGAATTCTCATGAATATGTCACTTCTTGTTTCATGTGATTGCAACATGCCATGGAGTGCGATGTATAATGGCTTAAGTGGAAATTCCATACGTTGTACCCAGCTTGGTTTACTCATTTCATTATGCAAATTGAAAGTTAGATCAAGGAACTGGCTTTGTTGAATAATAATATGACTTCTTAACATTTTTGCTGAACATTTGCAGACAAATATTATCTATGTGATGATGCATACTTTCATACAAGGGGTTTTATGTGTCCGTATCGGAACATAAGGTATTGGCTAGGTGATTATCGAAGAGTCCCTCAAACAACAAAAGAAGAAAAGTTTAATCAAGCCCATGCTTGATTGAAATGTGATCGAGATAGCATTTGGGGTATTGAAGGAAAGATTCTCAATCTTAAGTAAGATGCCTTCTTATACCTTTCAAACACAAAGAGATATCGTCATTGCCTGCATGTCAATACACAACTTTCTGCGCCATAATGCATTAGATGATTGGCTATTTAAGCAATATAAGAACGAGATATTTGAGATGAATGAGACACAGGTAGATGAGGAAGAGGAAGCGGAAAATATACCTCATTTGTTTGGACGATAAGAACAAATATATATAAACACTTTACGAGATGAGATTGTCACACTCCTTTAGGTTTTACTGTTTGTTAAGTATTTTATGATGTCAATCTTGAAATCTACTTTAGAATTTATTATTTTGTGATATCTAGCATGTTTAATTCCATGAAATAAAGAGCTGGTTAGAGTGGTATTGAACCATTGTAATGAATTGGTAATGATAAATGTTGATGCTCTAAAATGTATAAAAGGGTATTTTTTGTCCATAAAAAGTCAGTCAGATGAGTCAGATCTGACTTAAAAAAACAAATATATTTTCTGAGTCAGATCCAGATTAGTCAGATCTGGGGGGAAAACAAACAAACATAGTGTTAGTCAATATCATTCAGTTGAGCATAAAGTTGACATAAGGTAATTTTCAGGAATTTAACTGTGGAATATTTGTATGGGGATGAATTTGATTGTATATGTTATAATTTGATGAGGTCACATAGGTGATGCATTCATGTGATTACGCACATACAGAGAGAGGCATGGATGAGCACATGCTTTAAAATTCATTGTAAAATTACAAAGTTCAATATTTCTGAGACCCGAGTCAGAAACGTTAACTTTTACCTCTGATAAAAACCCACCATCTACAGGAATATAAGTAGAAAATATAATATTTTATATTTTGATACGAAGCCAGAATTTCGTGTGGATATTTCTATGTTTCTACTTTTAAACAGAGAACAATTTTACAATTTTATTCCTTATTAAAACTCCACTATCTACAATAACATAAGTGTAAATTTTGTATTGTTTAATGAGTGAAATCTACTTATGATCGAGTTATAAGAGACCCTTTGGCTGAACCTACTTCGAAGTTTTAAAACATTTGTTTTTCTTTCTAAGGAGATTAAAACTTTTGTTTTTCTTTCTAAGGAGATTAAATATGTTTTTTCTTTCAATCACGTGACTGCATCTCAAGCAAATTGTTTCCTGCACTTTTAATCTCTCTGGAAAAACAAGGTATTATAAGTTAATACTAAATTTACCGAGCAACTAACTATAGAAGAAATCAAAGAATTCATCAAGTTTGCAGCTAGAAAACTAGAAGATCTTTGTCTCTGGGATGAGCATGGGAAAGCATTTGGTCTTTTAAATAATAATAAGATAAATTTGAAAGAACGAAATCTCTACAACGGTTGGAAAATTGTTGATAGTGGTATTGAAAAGAAAGATACTAGAAAAGAGTGGGATGCAACTGTGATTACCAAAAATCTGGCATCTTTGGATCACAACAAATATAATCTGAATCATACAATAGTTTGATTTCATAACATAAACTCATCCTATATTAACTTTTAAAAGTCGGAAATCAATCAAACTAGAAAATAATTAACTCAAACATTTAACGTGGTTCAACAAACTAATTGTCTACATCCACGGTTAAAAGATTTGTATTTTATTATTCATCCTTAAACATTACAGAAGAAAAGCATACTATGAATCATGATCATATTAATCAAGTATCAATCAAACTAAGTTTACACAAAGTATCATACCTAAACTCTTGCCTAAGATTCAATGCCTTCAGTCCGATTTTTCTTCAGAATTTCCAGTCCCTTTTCCTGTTTATGAGCTTGGTATTTATAGCCAATTTGATGGGTCCCACCAATCTACCTTTCCACCTATTTATTCTTATCCATTCCGGGTGCGAAATACAATCCCGCAAAGCTTATTTTTAATTTCCGCAAGACTTGATCATGATTCCCGCAAGTCTTAGCATGCATACTGCTTGTTTTTGGTAATTTCTCACTGGTTATCCCGCAGCTCTTCTACGGTCTTGTATTTAAGTTATTGTTTTTTTAATTGGGATGAATGTTGCGGTCATATTAATCGTCATGATTTAGTCCTTTTTGTTCCACTGCTTGTGAAGTTGATATGTGTCCCTCATGCATCAACGCTCATCATTACTTCTTTATTGTGTCAGACTTTTCCGCAACCTGGTGTCAGTCAGGCAGCAAGGCTATTTTTTTTGAGCAGTGTGCCTTACTTTCCCGCAACCCACGTGTCGATCATGCATTAATGTTGTCAGGTTCAAATCTTCTCAACTTTGCAGTTGTCAATTTAATGCTTTAAAAGGCTATGTTTCAGTGTTTCTCGTCTCATTGTAACTCGTTCCTTCTCCGATAGTTTTTGGACACTCGTTGCTTGGATTTTATTCTCTCACAACTTGCCCCCTTTTTTCTTTCAAATTTTGACATATGGCAAGAATTTAGAAAAGGAAAAATTGTAATTATTAGTTTTACACCTGCAATAACTTCTCTTCTCACGCTTAGTTTCACTTTTTTTTCCGATTTTCTCGCTAGCATTAATATCTTTTCCCACGTTCTTGTCAGTTGGCAGTTTCAAGGCAATGAATTCTCTGACAAAGTTTCTCCCTTTTCAGTTTTCGACGGTTTCGTTCGTTTCAGCTTTCTCCTATTTAATACCAATTATTTCCTTCATTCCATTCTATACACCTCTTGTCTTCTTCTTCTTAAAGTTTTAGTGATTTTCATTCCTTTGAACTTTTCAGAGATTCTGCAACACCTTTTCATTCTCCTGAACTTTTGTGATCAAGGATTCTTGCATAGAGATCAAGTTTTTTCTCTTTTCAATCAACAAATTTTTCTTCTATCTTTCACTTCATTGTAAGTAATCCTTTTTCTTTTTTCTTTTCGCACTTGTTTGTTTATCAATCTCTGTATCTGAACCTTTTTGGATTAATCATTGATGATGATGATGATGATGATGATGATGATGATGATCTTTCTTTTTGATGATTGGTTGTTTTATTATGGCCCCTTTTTTCTCCTGATCAGGGAATTATTGGTTGATTTTCATTTTGATGTGATGATCATCTTGTTGTTCTTTTGCTTTGCAACTTTCCTGCTTGGTTCTTTCATTTGATCGTAATAAACTTATTTTTTCTTGCTTTCCTGTGTAGATTGAAATTCATCATGGCTGGAAAGGACAATGTGAAAGTTACTGGTGGTGCTTCTCATCAGGATGAACAACCTTTGGTCAGGAAGTCATATCGTTATCCTGTATCGAAGAGTCACCCTTCTGGATCTACAAACCCACAAGTATCTGTGTTGCGGTTAACAATCTTGCTCCCAAGAACAAACTGGTTCATGAAAGTTGTATCTTCAAATCAGTGAACCTTGATGAATTCAAAAGGAATCATGGTCTTCGCCAATTCAAGTTCTCCTTTTATGATTGTGTTGAAGATGAAATTACCCTGGAAATGATGGAAGGTTTTAAATACAGTAACAACAAGTTATTAATCCCTGCGGGAGCATTAGATGCGGGTCTAAAACTTCCTTTGTATCAGAGCGAGAATCCTTTCAAGTTCGAAGTTCTTGCCAGCCGTAAACAATCCCATCAAGGCTTAGTGCGGTCCATCACTCAATATAATGGGAATTGGTGGTGCATACTAGATTAATGTAGCATGCGAAGCCAGGGAAGAACCAATTTTACTTGTTACGTTCCAAACCTTAAGGACCGTAAATATTACACAGTGGAAAACTTTCATGCTACCTACGCGGACAACATTGAAACAATTTCAATAAATGGAGCGTTGGCCCGAGCCGCAAAGGTGGTGAGAGATTCCGCCTGCTAGCGGAATTGACAACGCCAAGCTGAAGTACATTCCGGGGACAGTACTTCCTCTAAGGGAAAGAATCCGTGAGTATCACGACTACAAATGGTACCGCACCCCTCTAGTCATTGAGGGTCCATGGGTCTTTGGGTTCGTTCCTGATAATGTTGTCTACGGTCTTTTTACCCTCTCCAATGGTTACTGCCCTTGTCGGCTAAATTTTACTGACTTCAAGTTTGTACTTATCACTGTGGTACGTTAAGTTTCTGTCTTTCTGTACTTTATATATTGCTTAATGGTTATAGTTTCTCTCTGATAGTTAATATTTCCTCTCTTTTTTATAGCCGGAAACTGAGCCGCAAGCTGACGAAAGCGCAAAAGATGATGCGGGAGTGAAGGGCAAGGCCGCAACCCCTGCAGAAAATATATTGTTTTAACCTGAAGAATTTTAATAATCTTTATGAATTTCATTTAATGAAATATTGCGGTTCATTAATAGGGTCGGAAGAAGGTAAAGGGCGCACCCCGTGCTTCCACGGACAAGGAAGAGGGAGAAATTCGAGATTCTCCCCTTCGTCGTCCAATCTTGAGAGGTGAAGGAAGCTCCGCTCCAGAAAGACAAGATGAAGAGCAGAATATACCTCTTCGAATAACAAACTTTGAGTCTGCGGATCAAGTTGGTGCTGCGGAAGAAATTTCAAATGCTGTCATCAATTTTTCGCACCAAACTGTCGTTCCCGATCCTTCTTTTTTCCTTCAATTCTCTCATTTGATCGTTGATGATCCACTTGAAGCTGCCACAAGTGAAGATGATTCAACTGATGAAGAGGATTGCCACACTCAAGATGATCCTAAAATTACTTCAACAGAAATGGATCTGCAAGCTCATGTTGCGAAAGCAGAAGAGTCTGCGGATACTAATGCAGCGGGTAATGTGCCCACAAATACTATGGCAGAAACTGGACCTGCTGTGGTTAATGCTGCGAGTGTGGCTGCTGATGACGTAGTACAACCAAACATGGAGTTCCCGCAAACGAGTAAAGGGAAGGGAATTGCAGACGCTTCAAACCTCTTGGAAAAAGAAGAAGAAGCCTTCCAATGGTTCATTTCAAAGAATATTTGTTCCAAGCAGTTCTTTACTAGTGAAATCAGATAGCGCTTCGGTTTCATGCTTGCGAAAGTGCATGGAGGATGTACCATACGAAGTGGTTAGAGATGTTTGGCTGAAAGATCAAGGTGAAGCTGTTGATCCCACATTCCGCATTAACGAACCTTCTTCTCTTGCGGAAATAGTTGCACTTGCGAACGGAGAAGTATACTCTTTCCCGCAACAAGCTCTTATTGAGGTATTCTTATTGTCTTTATCTTCTTTGATTTCTTCCTATTTTTAGTTTTATTTATAACTTTAATTTTGTACTTTACAGCTTGCGCGGGGTCAAAACGCTGCACATCCAGCGTATAAATTCTATAAGGCGCGGTCCACGATGATGGAGTCCCAATTTAGGTCAGTAGAAGAGGAGGCTACAGGCTTGAAGCGGGAGAATGACATGCTTCGTCAACAACTTTTTGACCTTCAAAATCAAGGTTTAATTCTTTCTATCTCGTCAATTTTTCTTAATTTTTTTTACTTGTCTTCTGAATTACTTCATGGGATCAGCGGGGGATTCAGAATTTGTATCTAGGATGCAGCGTAGAATTACGCAGTTGAGAGATCATGTCATAAGAGTTAATAATGAGAATATGGAGATCAAGATAAAATTTAATGATCTTGTTGATAATCATGATTTAGTCAAACGGAAGCATGATGAACTAGAATCGCAACATCGGCTTCTATTTGGGGAAAAAATTCGCAAGAAAGCTGAGTTTGAAGCTACTTTATTGTGGACTAAAGATTGCGTTTCTGAAGCACGAGCAATATCTGATAAATTGGAAAAAGAAAACCGCAGGCTTTGTGTAGAACGCAAGAATATTCTTGCGTGATTTTTCCGTTCCAGATCGCATCATCATTCACAGCTTTCTTCGTACATAGCGCAGCTCAGTGAGGACAGAGACAACTCAGCTTCAGAGGCTAATGCTAAAGGAAAATCCCTTGAGGATGCTCAAGCTATGATCCGTAATTTATTTGATTCTATTCTTCATCGTGAGAGCGATATTTTCTGCCTGCACAAAGAAGTGGCAAGGTGTACATCTAAATTGAATCATCTGCGGGATAACGAAGAAAAGTTAAATCAGTGTCAGCAGCATCTTGAATTAGTAGAGTTCAATTAGTAGAGTTCGAATCCCTCGCAAGAGGTATCCTATTTTACCACATGATTAAAATTTAATATAATTCCCGCATTGATTAACCCGTTACTTTTATTTTAGGTTTTGAATAAAAGTTTAAGGATGCAGCCACAAGAGTTGCTAAGGCTGAGGGAGAGCTTGGTGCGGCAAATACTAGGATAGAAGAACTCAATAAGCAGCTGAAACTAGCTTCTATCAAAGTTAATGAAACGCAAACTCATCTAGAGCTTTCCTCTACCAAGGCCAGTGAAGCGCTCGCTCAACTTGAGCTTTTATCTTCTAAAGTTAAAGGTGCTGAAGATAACTTAAAACATGAAGATGTGAAGAATGAAAGCCTTATACGGGACTTATCTACTGAGAGAATGAAGATAAAATTTTGGAAGACAAAAGTCCAAAATTACGAAACCGAAGTAAATCAGTACAAAATGGAAATTAAAAAGAGAAAAGCTTATATTTCATGGTTAAGAGCCGAAACTCGAGTTTTAATTGCAAAAGCAGTCAACAATAATCTTGACCAAGTACAAGCTGATGGATTTCCTAAAATTTACAAGCGCAAAGATGTCCCGAATAATCCTCCTTCTGAAGCAGATGTTCCCGCTCCTTAGCTTTCTTTTACGTTGCTTTATTATTCTTTACTTCCAAATAGTATTTGCACTTTTATTTTGTTTTGTATACTTATTCCTTCAAAAAAAATCAAGAATATATATATTAATCGTTATTTCATTATATGAATGTAAATTTATTAACCGCAAGGAAATTTTGTACCTTGAGTTACATTGAGGGTTGAAGCGCATATTCAACTTCTCTCTGGCATAGAGGAAATTAGGATGCAGTCCCTAGTGTGTCTCCTGAAACGGAAAGTGATACAACAATCAATGTCATGTTAGGCATCTCTGTAGCGAAATACCCAATAGTCATATACTCATAAACATTTACATGGACTTTCTAGATAGATTATATTTTGCTGCTTTACCTAGTATGAAGCTGAATTTTTGTATAATTGCATCGCTAGTTGTAAGCACTTCCTGAAGTGGTGAGTACCTGATACAGTAATTAATGTCATGTTAGGCATCTCTGTAGCGAAAAATCCAACAGTCATAGATATTCATTTAGACTTTCTAAAGAGATTGCATTTAAACTGCTTTACCTTTTATGGGCGCAAACTATTGTAGAATTGCATTGCTGGTCATGGATAATATGGTTTGAGATATTGTGCGTTCCAAGGATGTTGTAGAATTTCCCCATCCATATTACGCAGATGGTATGATCCTTGTCCCGCAATATCTTGTATAATATAAGGTCCTCCCCATGTAGGTGCAAACTTTCCTGCTCTTTTATCCCTTTGGTATTTCAGAATTTTCTGTAGAACGTATTGTCCTTCCACAAAGTTCCGCAATTTCATTTTTTTATTATATTCTTTCGCCAATATTCTTTGATAATTTCCATTCTTTGAAGTGTAACCTCTCTTCTTTCTTCTACGTCATCCAACTTTTCAAGCATTAAATCTGAATTCAAGTTCTTCTCCCATGCTTCTGTTCTTGTTGTGGGAATAACTTTCGTTGGAATAACTGCTTCTGCTCCATATGTGAGAAGAAATGGTGACTCTCCAGTGGACTCCCTTCTTGTTGTGCGATATGCCCATAATGTATTATGAAGCTGTTCACACCATCGTTTATGATGGCCATCTAGAGTTTTCTTTAAATTCATGGCAATTGTTTTATTTGTTGCTTCAGCTTTCCCATTGCTTTGTGGATAGAGTGGAGTAGACTTATTCTTTTGAATATTAAATGCTTCGAAAAGCATGTCAATATTTTTCCCTTGTAATTGTTGTCCATTATCCGAAACTATGGCTACCGGGATCCCAAACCTACATATTATATTCTCAAACAAAAATTTGAAAACATTTGTATCTCTGATATGTGCAAGAGCTTTGGCCTCAACCCATTTAGTGAAATAATCTATAGCTACAATTAAATATTTTCTTTTTTGAGTTCCTTCCACTAATGGCCCAACAATGTATATCCCCCATTTTGTAAATGGCCAGGGACTGAGTACGGAATTAAGTTCTGTTGCGGATGCTTTTATTCTTTTTGCATAAATCTGACATTCTTCACATCTTTTTACCACATTTTTCGCATCTTTATGCATAAATGGCCAGTAATATCCTTGCGTTTTTGCTTTTAATGCAAGTGATCGTCTTCCACTATGATTTTCCATATCTCCATAATGTATATCTTTGAAAATTTGCTGCCCTTCTTCTTGTGATAAACATCGAAGCAAAGGTCCCAAGAAAGATTTACGGTATAGAATTTTATCCCGCAACTGATAATTCACAGATTTCGATTGCACCTTTCTTGCCTCTTTAGTGTTTGCGGGAAAAATCCCATCCTGCAAGTATTGGTGTATTGAAACCCTCCAATCTTCTCTGGATAATTCATTTTCTGATTTTTGTGGAAAATTTGTATCATCTTTGTCAGTTGCATCTTCAATATGTTCCTCAACTTCTTCTTCCATGTTTTCAACGGCCCACAACTTAATTGACGGCTCATAAATGCGCCCAATTTTGACTACTGTAGCGTTTTGATCCTTTATCATTGAAGAAATAAATTCTAGTGCATCAGCATGGCGATTCTTATCTCTGGAAAAATGTCGAAAGGTTATATTTGGGATTTGAAACGCCAGTTTGGTACAAGATTTTTATATTCTATCGGATCTTCATCAAGCGCTTGATATTTCAACTCAACTTGCTGAATTATCAATTGTGAATCACTTGTGAGCCGCACATCACAAATTCCCAATTCAATGATAAGTCGAAGAGCATGAACCACAGCCTCATATTCCACTATATTATTTGTATGCTCACCAAACTCAAGACGAAATGCATGTACCAATCGATCTCCTATAGGAATTGTAATCACAATTCCAATTCCCGCACCTTCTTTATTTCGCGCTCCATCGACAATTACTTCCCATCTGCGGGAATTTATAGAGCTTAAAATATCTTTTGAATCATCCTCTTCTATTCCAGGCAGCCCTTGGATTTCAAAATCATCATCTATTGGTAAGTCCGCAAGGAAATATGCTAGGACTTGCGACTTTTGTGCAGTTTGTATTTCAAATAAGATGTGGAACTGTTCCAGTTGTGCATTCCATTTTGCTATTCTTCCCACTTTTCCAACATTCTTTAGCACAGATTCTAACGGATCTTTGCTTGACACCCGCACATAATGTGTCAGAAAATACGTGCGTAATTTCGGAGTAGCAAAAACCAGGGCTAAAATTAATTATTCAATTTTGGTGTAGTTTCTTTCCGCAAGGTTAAGAGTTTTACTGATGTAATATACTGGTTTTTCTACCTTGTCATTTGCGTACCAATACTGCACTTACAACATCTTCGGTTGCATCTATGTACAAGGCAAACACTTCTTCAGGTTCTGGCTTTTGTAGAGCGGGCAATGTGGCGAGATAAGCTTTAATACTTAGGAAGTCTTGCTCACAATTCTCGTTCCATACGAATTTATTTTTCTTTTTTAAAGTGTCAAAAAAGGGCTTGCATTTGTCTGATGATCTAGCAATGAATCTACCGAGTGCGGCCAAACAACCATTCAATTTATGTACTTCTTTAACATTTCTTGGAGAAGGCATATCAATAATTTCCTGAATTTTTGCCGGATCAACTTCAATCCCTCTTTTGGTAACCAAGTACCCCAAAAACTTTCCTGATGTAACCCCAAAAATTCATTTATCAGGATTAACTTTCATTCTGAATTTTCACAAGGCTTCAAATATCTCTTTCAAATCTTGTAAATGATCCTTTGAAAATTTACCTTTTACCAGCATGTCATCTACATAAACTTCGAGTGTGCGGCCTATCCATGGTTTAAAAATTGCGTCTACGAGCCGCTGATAAGTTGCTCCTGCATTTCTTAGCCCAAATGGCATTCTGGTATAAAAGTATAAACCGTGTGGAGTGAAAAACGCAGTGTGTTCTTGATCCTCTTCAGCTAGAGCAATCTGATTGTACCCTGAATGCCCATCCATAAAGGATAAAGCCTCATGTCCTTCGACAACGTCCACCAACTGATCAATGCTTGGAAGCGGATAACTATCTTTTGCGCATGCCTTGTTTAAGTTGGTGAAGTCTATGCAAATTCCTACTCCGTAATTCTTCTTGGGTACAATTACCATGTTTGAAACCAGATTGGATATTGCACTTCTCGAATAAATCCTGCATCCATGAGCTTTTTCAACTCATTTTCAACAGACAAATGTATTCAGGTGCTACCTTGCGTATGCGTTGTCGGAAAGGTGTTGTTCCTGGGTGTATGTGCAACTCGTGTTGAACAATACTTGGATCGATACCTGGCATGTCTTCCATCTTCCATGCGAAAATGTCCACATAGTCTTTAAGTAGAGTGACCAAATTACGCTCCCTTTCTGTTTCCATCAATGTTCCAATCTTAATCATTCTGGGGAGCTCCTCTGTTCCTATGTTAACAATTTTGGTTTCTTCAATAGATGTAAAAGTGGATTTGGGAGCTCCTAATAATATGGGATTCCCCTTTAACTGCTATGCTAGAAGACTGTCTTCATCAATTTTTGGCATGCTTTCTTTTATTGAAATACCTTCATTTGTTTCATTTTCTACCTTACTTCCCGCAGTCTTTATCATATATTGGCTTAGGGCTTCTTCTTTAGCCTTCATCTTTCGTTGTTTTTTCATGTTTTGTTGTTGCTGATGTCGCTCTTCGTTATTGACATCTTGCTCTTGCATGGTTCTATGTGTTACTGTTTCCATTTATTTGATCCCTTTTAAGATGTTGTGATTTCTTCTTTGCTCAGTCTTATGTTGCTGTAGGAATTTCTTTGCCAATATTCTAAAAGAGTTCAGATAATAAGTTATGTGTTTTAAATGGTTTTATTATCCGTAATAAATATATAATGCAATCTGATAGAAAGAAAATATTAAACTTACAACAGGTTTTAAAAGTTCATGTGCAAACGAGTTAATACCAAGTTTGAAAATTCAAATTTTGCTAAACATAAAAACTAAAAACTTGATAAGCCTACATAATTGTTTGGCGAAAATTTATGAACTAAATTTTCAAATCAACAACTTAAAGAATATAGTAGGTAACTTATCATATATGAGAGGTATAAAATAATAAAATAATATGTACGAATACAAAGATAAAGTTTATAAATACCTCAACTGATTAACTTAGAAATAAACCATATGTAAAATGCTTTCAATATAACTCTCAATCATGGTATTTAAAAAAAAAAAAATTTTTCCAACCTAACATGATTCAAGATTTTCAAGAAGAAAATTTTGACAGGTACAATAAATTCTTTACTACCTCCCTGTTTCTAGCGCCAAACTGTGATTACCAAAAATCTGGCATCTTTGGATCATAACAAATATAATTTGAATCATACAACAGTTTGGTTCCATATCATAAAATCATCATATATTAACTTTTAAAAGTCGGAAATCAATCAAAACTAGAAAATAATTAACCCAAACATTTAACATGGTTCAACAAACTAATTGTCTACATCCACGGGTAAAAGATTTGTATTTTTATTATTCATCCTTAAACATTACAGAAGAAAAGCATACTATGAATCATGATCATATTAATCAAGTATCAATCAAACTAAGTTTACACAAAGTCTCATACCTAAACTCTTGCCTATGATTCAATGCCTTCAGTCCAATTTTTCTTCAGAATTTCCAGTCTCTTTTCCTGTTTATGAGCTTATTATTTATAGCCAATTTGATAGGTCCCACCAATCTACCTTTCCACCTATTTATTCTTATCCATTCCGGGTGCGAAATACAATCCCGCAAAGCTTATTTGTAATTTCCGCAAGACTTGATCATGATTCCCGCAAGTCTTAGCATGCTTACTGCTTGTTTTTGGTAATTTCTCACTGATTATCCCGCAGCTCTTCTGCGGTCTTGTATTTAAGTTATTGTTTTTGGATTGGGATGAATGTTGCAGTCTTATTTAAATCATAACATGTCTGACGCGTAGCTCTTAAAAGTGAATCGTCATGCTTTAATACTTTTTGTTCCGCTGCTTGTGAAGTTGATACGCGTCCCTCATGCATCAACGCTCATCATTACTTCTTTATTGTTTCAGACTTTCCCGTAACCTGGTGTCAGTCAGGAAGCAAGGCTATCTGTTTTGAGCAGTGTGCCTTACTTTCCCGCAACCCACGTGTCGATCATGCATTAATGTTGCCAGGTTTAAATCTTCCCAACTTTGCAGCTGTCAATTTAATACTTTAAAAGGCTATGTTTCAGTGCTTCTCGTCTCATTATAACTTGCTCCTTCTCCAATAGTTTTTGGACACGCGTTGCTTGAATTTTATTCTCTCATAGGTTTATGGATAGCAAACATGTAATCTATTGTGCGATAACTCCTTTTATAGGTCTCTTAGTTATTGTCTTTTGTTTAATGCGGTTTTTTCTATTGTATTACAATTATATCAAATGTGATATCTTGGTCATTTTGGTAGTGCTACATATTAGTATCCTTACCATTTGAATTACTAAATTGTTCAAGTTGATAGAAGATAGATGTAAAGGATGATATATAACTTTTAATTACTAATGTCAGTGTAGCATAGAGGTTCCTATAACATTCCCGAGCTATCATCATTCTCTATTTTTTAGATTTCTATTTTTGCATGATTGTTTTAACGTTTCAATTATTAGCATAAATAAACTTAATTTATTGCTATAAGACATTAGTATGGCTTATAACATAGTATATGTGCTCCTAATCAGTAATTCGGCGGTCGGCAAAAGCTCGGTACGACATAAATTCGTGCATTATTTGTTTAAGCAAAATATAAACTCGATCAAATATGGGATCAATCATACGGTGTTCTAAAAGAATTCAGAAATATATCAACGTTTAATACGTAAATTCAGAAATATATCGACGTTTAATACGTTATATATATATAAATCCGATGCCGAAAATTTGGTACATGAATTTAGGATTTAAATGATTATATATACCATAACATGGAGAATTAAATCGCCACTAGTGCTTCAGTGTTGTGGGGTCTTGTCTCCTGAACTAAAAATCATGTGATCGATTCTTTCGTCTTAAAGCTTTTGGGAAAAAGTTTGTTGGACAGTTGGACTTATATTGTGGGTCATACAAAACTTTAAAGCTATTTTAGCTCAAATAGGCTAGTAAGTAATGGAAAAATGACGTAGTTAAAATCAAAAAAAATCAGTTGGGCTAATTTATAACCCGAACAATTCGAGATCGCGAATAAAACGATAATGCGAATATAAACCGGGATTCAGAAAATGCGTGAACGAGACGTAAACATGATAACAAATCTAAGTTTGTGGCAACAAATTTAAGAATTATAGGTATACACACTAGTTGCTAAGAACATTCCTGAGTTTGTGGCAACAAATTTAAGAATTATAAGTATATACACTAGTTGCTAAGAGCAACTGCAGCGGGCGAGTATATCAAAGAGTAAGATTATATTTACTCTTTGGTCGCCTAAATTCAAGCGCAACAGGCGATTAAATTTGGGATTTCGACGACTAAAGCTACAGGAAAATATTATATTTCCTCACGACTAAAAGTATAGTCGCACGCTGTCATATAAGAGCGTTTAGCGTAAACGCTATGCTAAGGAAGCGTTATTAAACACGGACGCTTAACCAGAAAAGCGTTTGATGAGACGCTTTAGAAGGAAAGCGTAAGATGTAACGCTCCCGTATGACAACGTCTGTATGTGCAAACGCAACCCAAATGAGCGTCTCACAGGACGTCCATACGGAATAGCGTTCATAATAAAACGTTTACTTGGGAAGACGTCCCATTTGGGCGCTCATGTGGAGCTGCGCCAAGTAAATATTAGTGAGCATTTGTTAGTGTTAGGAGGACGTCCCATTAGTGCTCTTAGTTAGTGCTCTTAGTAAGCAGTTAGGAGGACGTCCCATGAGTTAGTGGTTAGTGCTCTTAGTGTTAGGAGGACGTCCCATGAGTTAGTAAGCAGTGAGCGGACGTCCCATGAGTTAGTGGTTAGTGCTCTTAGTGATAGGAGGACGTCCCATGAGTTAGTAAGCAGTGAGCGTACTTAGTGGTTAGTAAATGGTTAGTGGTCTTAGTGGTTAGTAAGTGCTCTTAGTTAGTGCTCTTAGTTAGTGGTTAGTGGTCTTAGTGGTCAGTAAGTGAGCGTTGGTAAGTTAGGACGTTTAGTTAGTAGCGAGGGTTAGTAACTGCTTAGTAAGCAGTGAGCGTTTAGTGGTTATAGGAGCGAGCGTTAGTAATACGTTCATTTAAAGGAACGTTTCATATATGGGCGTTCTTATAAAGCAGCGTTTGTGATTTCGGCGTTCGATTAGGAGGACGTATGTGAGTAAACGTCTACATACGACAACGCTCAATTTACATACGTTCTCCTATGACTACGCTTTGATAGAAGACGCTACCTTGTGTGGACGTTAACCATACGTTTGATTAAGGAAGCGTACGAGCATGCAAACGCTCATTTATAAGTGCGTCTGGTTCCAGAATATGAAACGCTCATATAATGTGCGTCCAACAACATACGTCCCACTAGAGAAACGTCCGTGTCACTTAACGTTCTTTTACAACAGCGTTTTATAACAGACGTCTAATTAAAATGACGTGCGATCATATTTACTCACAAAACCGTTGTGGAAAAAATGAAAAACGACCAAATTTTTTTACTCTTTGGTATTTGGTATACTCGTACCGTTGCAGTTGCCCTTAGAACATTGTATCAATATACACTAGTTGCTAAGCACATTGTATCATTATCTCTCGTTATTCTTTACGACCAAACTTAAGCCAAAATATAAGCCCTAGAAATAAAAATTTAAACCCGTATAACGTAGGGAAATGCACTTGTTAAAATAAATGTGGATGCAGTTGTACACTTTGGTGCAGTTACCAGGGGGCACAATGACCAGCTTCTTGCAGTTTCTTAAACAATCCACCATCAATCAAGACCCTAAGTGGGAGAGGCTTGTGCTTTCCTTCTAGCAACAATCTTATGGTGGATTTGAATGCAGAATTTTGAAGATGAGATTTATGGGTTCATGGGATTTGGTGGAGTTTTCCTCGGTACGTTTGATTATCCAAATCCCCTTAAATCACGTTTCCTACGGAAATCACTTTTCCAGCAAATCCTCCATATGGAGTCCGACCCCTCCTCCTAAGATTTGTTGGGAAACTTATCAAGTGATTTATGGACCCACTTTTTGTATCCTAAAATTCCATATATATAAAATTGAAGGTTGATATAGGGGCTCCAAAATCCTGGAGGGGCTCCAATAATAAGACGAAGTAAAACTCAAAAACCCCTTATCCATAATATTTTCACAATACCCAAACCACCCCTGATTAGTAATCTTAATTACATTAATTAGTTAAGATTAAATTAAGCTAATCATGATTAATTAAACATAATCTTGTATTTAAAAAACTGAATTCAATTTTTTTTTTGAATTTGTGTTTTGTAGGAAGAAACAATAGATGAAATTTAAGAAAATTTTATCTTTTTTTTTTTAAACCCTAGATTTTGATTCAATCAACCATAGTAGCATTGAGTATACCTCTAGCTTAAACTCTTGATCTTTTTATGGCTCAAATTTGATGAAATCACGATCTGAAAGATGGATTTTTTTTTATTCAGATAAACTTACGGTTGGGTTTCATGTCGAACCCAACCGTAACACCAAGAACACCCCAGATTTACCGTTGGGTTTTCAACCAAACCCAACCATAACTAATTTGTTCTTCATATTACGGTTGGGTTATTAAACAAACCCAACCGTAACTTCAAATGTAGGAGATGAAGATTCAATTAAGATTTACGGTCAGGTTTTCAACCAAACCCAACTCTAAATAATCTTTAAACCCCAGTCGTAAAATTAGATAAATATATTGTAAGATTTTTTTTATTTCTATCTTGTAGAGAATTGAAAGACGAAGCTAACCCAAAAAAAATGAGGTCAATCGGACATCGTATGAAGGAGTTATGATCAAAACGGTGAAATCTATTTGTATCCAGGAATAGTTACGGTGGGGTTCGCCAATAAACCCAACCGTAAATTTGGGCTCAATGAAGCCCAAAAATCTCAAATTTACGGTTGAGTTTATTGGCGAACCCAACCGTAAATATTCCTGGATACAAGTAGATTTCACCGTTTTAATCATAACTCCTTCATACGATGTCTGATTGACCTCATTTTTTTTTTGGGTTAGCTTCGTCTTTCAATTCTATAAAATATAGAAATTAAAAAATCTTAAAATATATTTATCTAATTTTACGATTGGGGTTTAAAGACTAGTTACGGTTGGGTTTGGTTGAAAACCTAACCGTAAATCTTAATTGAATCTTCATATCCTACATTTGAAGTTACAGTTGGGTTTTTTAAATAACCCAACCGTAATATGAATAATTAACCAATTACGGTTGGGTTTTACCTTAAAACTCAACCGTAAGTCGAAGAAAAATGAAGAACACCATTTTTTTCCCATAGTTACTGTTGGGTTTTGCCTTAAAACCCAACCGTAAGCCATCCCTTGGAGCATTGAGTTTTAAGGTCAAATTTGGGTTTCAAAATCAAAAAACTGAACTTATTCAATCATTTTAACTAGATTGAAGGTAAATTGGGTCATTCAAACAAAAAAAAACTAAAAATCACACAAATTAGAGAATCCAATTTTATGGTATCCAGTAGAATTTACGGTTGGGTTTTGGGTTAAAACCCAACTGTAACTTATTGTGTTAGTTTTTGTTACAATTTCAACATGTATTTACGGTTGGGTTCTGCCTAAAAACTCAACCGTAACTCAACCGTAATATGAAGAATAAACCTTCCACAGATTTACGGTTAGGTTTTCAACCCAACCTAATCGTAACTAATCTTTAAACCCCAATCGTAAAATTAGATAAATATATTTTAAGATTTTTTAGTTACTATCTTTTAGAGAATTGAAAGACGAAGCTAACCCAAAAAAAATAAGGTCAATCGGACATCATATGAAGGAGTTATGATCAAAACGGTGAAATCTATTTGTATCCAAGAATAGTTACGGTTGGGTTCGCCAATAAACCCAACCGTAAATTAAGCTCAATGAAGCCAAAAAATCTCAGATTTACGGTTGAGTTTATTGGCGAACCCAACCGTAACTATTCTTGGATACAAATAGATTTCACCGTTTTGATCATAACTCCTTCATACGATGTCCGATTGACCTCATTTTTTTTGGGTTAGCTTCGTCTTTCAATTCTCTACAATATAGAAATGAAAAATCTTAAGATATATTTATATAATTTTACGATTGAGGTTTAAAGATTAGTTACGGTTGGGTTTGGTTGAAAACCTAACCGTAAGTCTGGAGTGAAAGTTAGAGAGTTTTACGGCTGGGTTATGGCTTAAAACCCAACCGTAATATCCTTAAATATTCATGTTCTACCCTATAATTTACGGTTTGGTATTGAAGAAAAACCAACCGTAATACTCAAGAACATGATATATTACGGTTGGGTTTGACACACAAACCCAACTGTAATATGAAGAACATGTATATTACGGTTGTGTTTTACACACGAACCCAACCGTAACATCAACTGTGTCCAATTTTTTAAAACTAGAAACACGATCAAACATGCCAATCAATCAATTAGAAGTTCTAATAATAACATGGGTTTTGTTCAATTCCTTAGATACACCATTGGTGGTTGTTGCGGTGATTGATTTTAATTTTGATCACCGATTTCTTGATTAATATCTTGATTAGGTTCAAAAGAGGAATGTGATTGCCATCACTACTACCTTCTACCGCATTACTATGATTCTTCATCACGAATTGTTGAGTTTAATCGATGATTTTTTTTCCGAATCGACGATTAATCGAGAGGTTTTTAAGAGGTTTTTGAGATTTTGAGTTTAATGAAATGATTAGTGTTTTAATGTTGTTTACATTTTAATTGAGTAAAGGGTAAAATGAACATTTAATTTTGCCCCTAGGACACCCCTTAACAAAAAATTGGGTCACCTCGCCTCGACTAGGAGCCCCTCCAGGATTTGGGAACCCCTATATCAAGCTTTATAAAATTTTAAGATTCTAAAGGTAATGTCAAACAGTACATAAACTTTAAAACAAAGAAATACTAAAAATCCTAGGTATTTTAAGAGAATTACCAAATACATAAAAATAAAATTATAAATTTCTCGGAATTACTAATTTTTCAATCAAACCCACCATTGATCCAATAAATGCTATCCCAAAACTTTATTATCAGGGGTTTCCCAGGACGGAGCTATTAGAGATGGGTGGGTCTCTGGACCCACCCAAATTGTCCACTTAAATCTATTAGGCAAAATGTAGTTCTGGAAAAAGTCAAAGAAAACTTGAAATTTGTCCAAATTGAAAGACGGAAACAAAATACTACTTTCGTTTCAGAAAAAAAGTTACTATCACTTTTTCAAATTGGTCTATTTTTCAACTAGAATAAAAAAAATGATAGCAACACTTTTCCAGAAACAGAGAGACTAATATATAGCTTTTACGGTTTTTGAATTTTTTTATTTGGAGCCGCTACTCGCTAGACTAGTTGCCGCTACCCGCTGCAAGGTGAGTAATACTCTTCTTTTTCTAAAAGTTTAGTTAATTAACTCAATAGCCAATTTGTATGTATACTGCATTGTTTTCATATGTGAATGTACTTTTGTGTTTGCTTTTAGTTTACAAATTACACAAGCAGATAAAATCTATATAGTTGAATTTAGTTGTTATTTGAATATGCCAGTATGCTATTAAGTATCAATTAATCAAGTACATTAACAATTTAACATCCTGTTACCAAAAAAGAAAAAATTAACATTGCAGTGATCGTTTGTATACACTGTATTAGTGAATAACTTGCTTATAAAAAACATAATTTGATATAAAAAATCAAGGTGAACAAATTTTCCATACAGAAAACCCTTCCATATTATTTTTTATAAATAAAAATCATTTGGAAAATAAAAAACTCAAAAACCCCATTTTCCTTAATAATGATTAAATTTAGTTTTTAGTATTTTTTAATTTCCGAAACTGCCCTTCCTTATATATTATATCCGTTTTAAAAGGAATTTTTTTTTTGAAATCATTCTTTTCTTCTCTTCGTGTGTTCTTCAGGCATATTCATTAGCTGATTATTTTTTTTTGGAAATCTTCTCTTCTTTTCTTCGTGTTTCTTCATTCTCTTTAGCAAGATACGATTCCTGTAATCAAATCTTTTCTTCTTCTCTTCGTGATTCCTGAAATTAAATCTTCTCTTATTCTCAATCTTCTCCAAAAACGCAGCTCTCGTTTTCACTTGAAGAACAGAAGACAAAAACCCAATTCTCGTTTTGGTTTCAGTTTAATCGAAGTACAGAAGACAAAAACTCAGCTTCTGATTTCGTTTCTGTTTTAGTTTAATCGAAGATCAGAAGACAAAAACTCATCAGATCTCGTTTTAATCGAAGAACAGAACACAAATTACTTGTAGTCCAATCAACAATCAGGTAATTTTGATTTTATGATTTTGTTTGTGTTTAAATTTTCGAGTTTATATTGGTAATTTGATCATATTCTTATTCGGATCAAGCTTTTGTTTTAGTTGTATCAATCATCTGATACCAAAATTCAATTTTAATTTTAGAGTTTATGTTGATTATGAAACTCTAATCTATTTGTTTTTATGATTTATTTTTGTTGATCTTCTTATTCAAGTCTATTGAAAATTCTTATGATGTTGTTGTTGTTGATATTCGTACTACTGAAACCTTTTTTGGTTTCATACTTTTGTCCTGTAGATTAACAAATTTTTTCTTGTTGCTTATGTTCTTATTTAAAAATTTATTTTTGTTGTTGTTTATATTCATACTAATGAAACTTTGTCTGGTTTCATACTTTGTCTTGTAGATTATGGAATCTGTTCTTGTGGTTATATCTCACAAAGAGGATATGTTATCGTTTCGTATTGGTCTACAAGCATCTGTTTTTGATTTGAAGGGTAGTATATGTTCAAGGTGGTGTCAATTCTCTGTTCTTTCTATAGAATTTTCCATATAGTTGGTGATCAGCAAAAGGTTATCAATTGTGATTTTGATCTCCAATCGGTTGTTGTATTTACTCTTTTTAATAAGCTTCCATCTCTTGAGTAACAAATTGACTGAAACCAATCCTGGATCTCTTGTTGTTTTGGAAGTTGAAAATGGGACTCAAAAATTTCAGAGATTGTTTATTTCTTTCGGTGCATGTATTCGTGGATTCAATTATTGCCGTCCTTTATTATTCCTTGATGCAGGCCATTTGAAGAGCAAATACCTTGGACATATCATGGCAGCAACAGGTTTAACCGGTAATGACGGTAAGTTTTCTTAAATATTCTTTTTGCTTCAGTATTTTTTTCATCTCTGATATGATGGAAACTTTTTTGGTTTGTGTTATTGGCATATGAAGAACAATATCAATACATACTTGCCTAAGGCCAATAAGGTTTATAAATTATGTGCTGGGACTGTTTGAAAAATGTGCATATGATAATACACATATAGAATTTTCAGAGAACTGGGAGAAGTTGTTGCAGGTTAAAAATCAGAAGTTACAAGATTATTTGATTAGAGCTCCTGTTGATAAATAGGCAAGTGTTTATTTCCCGGGTCGTCGTTATGGTAGGTTGTTTTTGAATATAGATAAGAGTTTCAATAGTTGGATTTTTGAAGAGATAGAGAAGCCTATAACCATCATGGTTGATGAAATCAGAGTGAAGCTTATGAATCAAATGTGTGTACATCGTGAGGAATGTACAACCTTATTGAAGTGGCGAGAAACTTTATGTCCAGAATTTGAAATTGAGCTCTACAACAACAAGATACACGGTCGTGAATACAATGTCACCAAGTCGCCGCAATATGTGTTTGAAGTTCATTCGACATTAACACAAAAGGTTGATTTGTAAAGAAAAACATGTTCTTGCAATCGCTGGAGAATTAATAGTTTCCCTTGTGCCCACGCTATCCGTTGTATCATGATAAATAAAGAAGATCCGTATAAGTATGTCGAATTCTACTTTACAGTAAAGTTTTATCGTGAATCGTATGCAAGAGCAATTAATCATGTCCCTACAGTTGAAAAGCCTGCGATCGTCTCTCCAAAATCTGTTGTTCTTGGTCCTGATGCTCTACCACAACCAGGTCGTCCAAGAAAGAAGAAGAGAATTCCTAATACAGGTTTTGTTCCCAATAAGAAGTTGAGAACTTGTGGTAGCTGCCATGTTTTGACTACCCATAACCGAAGGACATGCCCTGCATATCATATTTGAAATCATTTCGACTACAATTCATTTTCAGTTTTCGTTTAGACTAATATATGTTTCGATTTATTCTTTTTTTATATATTTTTTTCAGTAAAACATGTTAATTTGCTGCAGGAGTTTCATGTTTTTTTTTTATTTTTAGATTAAGTTTGTCAGAGTTAAAGGCTTTTATTAATTTTTTGAACCAAAATAGTTTTTATAGTTTATCACATGCTTTCGTTTTTTTTCATCTCTGATATGTGGAACCTTTTTTGGTTCCATCGTTTTTTTTCATCTGTAATTTTATTGAACGAAGAAAATGATGGAACCTTTTTTGGTTCCATCGTTTTTTTTTTATCTGTAATTTTTATTGAACCAAGAAAATGATGGAACCTTTTTTGGTTCCATCGTTTTTTTTCCATCTGTAATTTTATTGAACGAAGAAAATGATGGAACCTTTTTTGGTTCCATC
>JAJJMC010005141.1:3082689-3147287 GCA_023531435.1 Papaver californicum
TAATTTTATTGAACGAAGAAAATGATGGAACCTTTTTTGGTTCCATCATTTATTTTCATCTGGAATTTTTATTGAACCAAGAAATTGATGGAACTTTTTTATCAAATGAGATCTTTGTATGTTTCATCTGGAATTTTTATTGACCAGGAAAATGATGGAACTTTTTTATCAAATGAGATCTTTTAAACATACAAACTGAGATGTTTTAAAAACATACAAATTGAAGTCCAATTTGAACTCTAACTCAAACCCATGGCAGCAACAGATCATTCTTCCCTGTACTTTTTTCCTTCTTGCTCAACTCAACAGCCTCTTTCCATTGAAACAACACCAGACTTGCTACCAAGTATACATCCAACGCAAACCCAAGTCTCCAATCCATTCAAAATGGACAAGCAACAAGGGCCTTCATGTGTTGTTCCTTGTTTTGTATTAAAGCCTTTATGGAAGGTGCCTCTGCACACAATTGATGCAACGAGCACCTATACGGTTCCATTTTTTTCCCTGTTAAAGCAGAAGTAAACCATAAGCACCAACAGTGAAAATGATGAAACCAATTTCGGTTTCATTAAAATAGACATTAAGTGAAAAACACCAACAGAGTTGGTTTTCAAGCACCAATAGTGAAAATAATGAAACCAATTTCGGTTTCATTAAAATAGACATTAAGTGAAAAACACCAACAGAGTTGGTTTCAAACATACAGTGAAAATTTTTGAAACCAATTTCGGTTTCACTAAAACAGACATTAAGTGAAAAACACCAACAGAATTGGTTTCAAGCATACAGTGAAAATGATGAAACCAATTTCGGTTTCATTAAAACATACATTAAGTGAAAAACACCAAAAAAGTTGGTTTAAAACATACAATGAAAATTTATGAAACCAAAACTGAAAATAATTGAATCGTGAATAAATAAGGGTGAAAACAAATGGAATTGAATCTTTCTATCTTTCAACCTAAGTATGAAACCATTGATTTCGAAACAGATGAAACCTAAACCTAACAGATGATAGGAAATAAAAAACTGCCAATTCATTAATGAAACCAAAATTGCGAAACCAAAATTGCGAAACCAAAAATCATTGATGCATGTTGATTTTCAAACATAAATAATCACTGAAGAACAATGAAACTTTGATTTTACCTTTTGTAGGGTCTTGCTTCTTCACTGTTTTATTAAGTTTTTTTTCGATCTTTCCATTTCTTTTTGTCTTGTTTTTTCACCATTTTTATTTTGTTTTGATTTTTGGTTGAAATTGCTACTGATGATGATGAACAACAGTTTCGTCAATACGTTGAAATTATTTTGATTCTAGTTGTGAAAGCTGGTTATGTAGATGATGCAAATGATGGTGATGAAGCTACTGATGAAAATAGTGGGTTTACGGATTTACTGATGATGAAGATGAAGATGAAATTGATCGACAGTTGAATGATGAAGATGAAGATGTGATGCAGATGATGAACGACAGTTGAACAATCGACAGTGTCGTAACGTAGAAGTGGGTGAATTGGTAAAGGGTAGTTTAGAGAGTTGTCAACAAATTGGGTTTTTGTTAACTTTTTGTTTTGTTGGGTTTTTTGTTTTATGATAGTGACACACTTGGGCTTATAACCCACGGGCTATATAAAAAAAGAAATGATGGATTGAGGTGTAAAAAAGAATTTTCCTTTTTTTAAAAAAAATTCTTTCAACGTTGTTTACTCTAATTAGATTTCTTGTATTATCATTATGATTTTTTTCATATATCGTCTTTATACTCTTGTCGGCATCTTAAGTTTTCTTTTTCCCTCTAACAAAAAAATTAGTTGTCTTCTGTCTCTTATTTTTTCCTTTCAAACCTCGTTTATCATACCCATTTTTCAATTTCTCTTTATCCTCTCTAGACTCAGCAACATTTATACTGAAGTCAATCAATAGGATAATAACATTATTAGTCAGATTATTTCTCCATATTATTACCAAACTCATACCGTTCAATCGTAAATCAAGGAAATACGGAAAAAATTAAAAAAAAAAAAAGTTAAAGCTTAATACATGGCGAGTAACACCTATGTTTTCAAGATGAACAACAAGGCAACGCCGTTCATAATTCTAAACCAAGAACCATGGAATTTTTTAGGTTTCTTAATGGTGTTAAGACCATACACTCCATGATTAACTGTTAGTGATTATGATTTTTCTAAGCAAACCTACTTGGTTCATATTTCAAACCTTCAACTTGAACATTTGAATCTAGAGTATGTTAATAAAATTGTTAGGAAAATAGGTATTCCTGAATCAATTGATCCACCAGATTTCAATCCTAGAACTGGAAGAGTAGTGAAGGCTTGGGTATTGATGGATATCACCCATCCTTTGAAAAGAGGAATATGGGTTAATATAGATGCAGGACATAATGTGTGGATTGATTTTATTTATGAAAATGAACCAGAAGAGTTGTGCTTAGATTGTCGTCCTATCGACCATTCAGATGATAATTATGAGGAGGTGGCACTTGGTTTAAGAACTGATAGTTTAACTGATGAAGAAATCATTTTATATAATCAAATGATTGAAACGGAAGAGGAATTACAGCTAGATTACGAACCCGAAGAAGATATTGAGGAAAAACTTGATGTTGATAATATAAACGAGGATGAAGACAATAATGATGTTTTGAGCGCAACTGTGAAAAATCCACCAGAACTTGGTACTCAAGAAAATGCCGCAAGTCAGATATCTCTAATACTCATTTTATTCTTGGCAATTTCTAGTTTTATTATTATTTTTTTTAATTCTTACTGCATATGCATTTCTAATTACGAGTCTCTTACTTGTCACGTCATATATCAACTCCAAAATTCTTTCTTAAAATACTATTTAAATACCCCTAGATTTTTTATTTTCTACTACTTCATCATTCAATTTTAGTCTCTTTTTTGACTGATAGTACTTTTCAATTCTTTTGTTCCAAAATGAAAATCATATCTTGGAACGTTTAAGGTTTTAAGTCTGTTACAACTAGAAACCACTTGCATGATCTCATTAGAACCCAAAATCCTGATATGATCTTTTTCTGTGAAACCAAAATTGGTAAAATTCAACTTAAACCTCTTTTAACTTCTTTTCAATATCCAAATTATGCTTTCATAGAACCTGAAGGTCTTTTGGGGGGTTTAGTGCTATTATGGAAAGATAGTTTTACTTGTGAAGTTTTAGATGCTAGTAGGAACATGTTCAATGTTCTTGTTCAATCTGATATGAGTAAACCTGAATGGATGGTTAGCTTTATGTATTGTTATTCTAATTATACCAAGAAAATTGATCAATGGTCTTTCGTTAGAGATTTAGGTAATGAGATATCTCAACCTTGGCTTATTTTGGGAGACCTTAATATTCATTTTCTTAACGATGGTGCGGGCACTTCTTCCTCTACTGATGGTTGGGTAAATTTTATTCTTTTTGAGTGTGGGTTTGAGGATATTGGATTTGTTGGGAAAAATTATACTTGGACTAGTAACAATCTCGGTACTTGCAGTAGAAGATCTAGAATTGACCTTGCCTTAGGTAATGTCGATTGGAATAAAACTTTTTCAAACTCTAAACTCTTTCACCTAAACCAAATAGTAGTGATCATAGTCCTACTATGTTGATATGTGATTCTACTGAAGTCCCTTGTTGGAAACCTTTTAAATTCTTTTATACTTGGCTTAATGATGAGACTTGTTCCAAGGAAATTGCCATTGCTTGGAATATTAAAATCTTAGGCTCTCCCGCTTTTCAGGTAGTCAAGAAGCTTCATTCTACTAGACTTGCTCTTTCAAAATGGAACAAATATCACTTTGGTGACATTAATACTCAATTAGATGGTCTCCAAGAACACCTTAATATTCTTCAAGCCAGAGATTTCTCTGAAGACAATCACTCTCAAATAGTTAGAGTTAATGATGATATTAGGAAGTTGCACAAGATTAGAACTGAATTCTATCAACATAAATCTAGGGACCACTTTTCTTAAAGATATGGATAATAACACCGAATATTTCCACACCAAAACCAATAGGAAAAAAGCTAGAAATAACATAGACTCTCTCCAACTTCCCAATGGGCAGTGGCTTTACTCAAGAGAAGAATATCTCACAAGTCACTTCAAAACTATTAGTACATCAATTTCCCTCGTTCTTGAAGAAGGTTATTTTAGTTCTTTGCCAACGATTATTTCAGAAGAAAATAATATAGATCTTCTTAGAATTCCAAGTAATAAGGAGATCCATGCTACTATTAAAAGTATGGAAAATTGGAGTGCCCCGGGTCCCGAAGGTTTTCAAGCAAGTTTTTATAAATCCCAGTGGAGTTTAGTTGGTGAGGATATTTTCCAGATGGTCAAGATTTTTTTTCAAACAAAACATATTCTGAAACAGCTAAATAAGACTTATACTCCTCTTATCCCTAAGAAGAAGAAACCAGTTTGTCCTGTAGATTTTAGGACAATTGTCCTATGTAATTCTTCTTACAAGATTATCTACAAAATAACGGTAAACAGAATGAAGCCACTCATGAAAAAGATTGTTTCCCCTTACCAAGATGCTTATGTCTCAGGGAGGTTAATAAGTGACAATATTGTTATTGCGCAAGAAGTTATACACTCTATGAAGAAGAAAAAAGGTCAAATTGATTTGATGGCTTTAAGGCTAGACATGTCCAAAGCTTTTGACATATTGGAATGAAATTTTCTCATTAAGGTCCTCAAATATTATGGTTTTGCTGATGATTGGTGTGATATGGTTTACCAATGCATTAGTACTACTACTCTTTCAGTGTTGCTTAAAGGTTCCCCTTGTGAAGTCTTTCATCCAACAAGGGATATTAGACAAGGTGATCCTCTATCACTATATATTTTTATCCTAGTTATCGAATTTCTCTCTAGAAGACTTTCTGAAGCTCAGAACAACAAAGAAATTAGAGGTTTTAAAGTGGCTGCTTAAGCTCCAGCCATCAACCATTTGTTTTTTACAGATGACTGCTTGATTTTTACTCAATCCACTTCCTCTTTGGTGAATAATCTCCTTAAATTTTTGTAGGAATTTAGTTCACAATATGGACAGGTTATTAACTTTGACAAGTCCTCAGTTTATTACAGTAAAAAAACGAAACCTGAAGTAGCTACTACTTTACTCAAACTCTTGGAGTTAAAATTATGAGCTCTAAATAAAAATACCTTGGATCTCCTCTTATCCTGGGTCATTCGAAGCAAGAAGCTTTCAGTGCCATTAAAGAAATTTTTGAAAGGAAACTAGCGGGCTGGTCTTCTAAGACACTAACTCAAGCAGGAAGAACTATTATGGTAAAACATGTTCTTAATTCAGTTTCTCTTTATCAATGGGTACTTTCCTATTGCTAAAGAATCTTACTGATCAATTAACTTCAATTCAAAGAAATCTTTGGTGGGGATATAATTCCAACAGGGGTGCCAACTTAATTGTATGGCACAAAATGTGCAAGTCAAAGGATCTGGGCGGTCTAGCATTTAGAGATCTAAAAAAGCTTAATTTAGCTTTATTAACTAAACTTGCTTGGAGAATATGTACTAGCTCTAAAATCAATTATGGATTCAAATCTGAAACCCAAGTATTTCAAAGATAGCAACATTTTTCACAAGTACTCTCCCTCAAAGAAATCTTTGTGGGTCCGGACCGATATTGAGAAAGGTTTAGCTATAGTCCAGCAAAATTACTTCATAGAAATTAACAATGGTAAATCTATAAAAATTTGGCTGGATAGATGGATAATTGGCATCCATAATCCTCTAGATCCAGCTGACATTAACTATCGATCCTTTGAATATGTCTCTGAACTCATTGATTCGGAAACCAGCAACTGGAATATAAGCTTGATACATCATCTTTTCGATAATAATACCGCTCTCTTTATTATGCAAATGTTTGTGGATGTCACTAAAGAAGATGTATTGATATGGATGTCATCCAAAGATGGGAAATTTTCAGTCAAAAGTGCCTACAACAAAATTTCTGACATTGGTTCCAACACAGTAACAAGTGACACTAATATTGACAAGAGGGTTTGGAAGGCATTATTGAAAAGTAATGTAGCTCACAGAACTAAGTTATTTGTATGGAAATATCTTAAAGGAATCATTCCAACTAGATGCAAACTTTTTTTTTAATTCGGACATGGATACTAGATGTGGTTGTTGTGGAAGGTATGAAAAAACTTTAGAACATGGAAGTGTAGAAATTCGAGAGCTGTATGGAGGAACATGAATATAGATATTGATGCAGTTAACAGCAGATGCAATTCCATTACTGAATGGATTATCCTATGGTTCACAAATATTGGAAGAGAGGAAGATGGACAATTTTGCAGATGGACTACTTCTCTAATGATTGGTTCTTGGATAATCTGGAAAGACATATGCGAGTATGTTTTTCAAGGAAAATCTCTAAACCGATACAACTCTGTTTGCAGGATAAATTACTATCTTTCTCAATGCACCATTGACACATCAGTAAACAACAACAACACTCTTTTAGAAACCAATTCTGCATTATCTATTTCTTAATAGAAACCACCAGAAGATATTGTTAAATTTAATATAGATGCTTCTTTTGACTATAATACTAATCAAATGGATTCTGGTATAGTAATGCGGGATTTTATAGGACAATGTGGAGGCATTAAAGGCACCTGCTCAGATGGAATCCTAGGACCTGAAAGAGCAGAATGCATGGTTGTTCGTAAGGCGCTTAGTTGGGCTAAAGCTAAAAACCTGGATAAAATCCACATTGAAGCGGATGCAAAACTGGTTATTCAATCTATCATTGATTCTTCTTCTCTAGTTCAGTGGGGGAATAGGAATATCATTAATGAAATAAATATTAGGTCATTAGATTTCATTTTTTATTGTTTCACTTTGGTAGGAAAAGATGATAACCAAATTGCTGATGGTATCTCTCGTTTAGTTAGATATAGTAACAGAAGATTAAAAACTATTATAACTATCCTTCTTTCGTTTGTAACTTATTAGCTAGAGATGACAACTCTGGTCTTTTTTAAGATTTAATAATACTTTTTTTTTATAAAAAAAAAAAATAGTGCCGCACCCAACCAAAAATCCTAGCTCCTCTACTGGGGTTTCCCGACAGTAGTAAAAGTTCTAAGTGGAGAATCACAATCAAATACCTTGGAAAATCCCGAGACTAGTCGAAGAAATTAGGGGTGCTTCCCACCTTTTCAACTGAGTTATTTTCAGATTATGGATCATAAAACTAGGAAAGATTTAAAACATGTTGCTATAAAAATTAATCCAATAAGAACAGAGTGATGAAGATTTAACTAATCCACCAAATTACGGTATAATTTGTTTGAATGTGTCTGAAAGCTCAAAAGAGTACTTGATGCAAACCACCCTCTGACTCTCATTCATCTTATATAAACTATTACTAGTTCACTTGTTCTCCTATCAAATCGAGACCCACGACTAGAAATGAGAGCCCTTGAAACAGCAAGAAATAGAAATGAACACCATGAGCTGATAACAAGCTCCTTGCGGAGGCAGTAAGCAAAAGGAAAGCAAGAAAGAGTTCTTTCCTATAAAGTCTGTTCCTCTTCTTTTTAACCACCGGGGCTTCTTCATGTTCTTGTAGCTTTTTCAGCAACTCTAAACCTGATTCAGAAGCTCTTCTCTGAAGAAGAGATTGATGGTTTGATGATTTGAATTCCATTTCAGCTGCCATTGACACTAAATCGACTTCGGATAATCGTCCAGTCTTTTTCGTTACTACCCATTCATAAGCACTACCTAACTGGAAGAGTCCCGAGACCATTGCATTGAATTTGGTCACAGACATTGTGTTCTCAAAAAGTAGGTAAGGTATTAAGAAAGGAAATGATTGTGGTGAAGGAAGAATATTTAGGAATGACGTGAAAATGGGTATGTAACAGATTACCCAAACAGGTAATTCTGCCTCGGGTACAAACATCGTCAATGGAAGAATAATGCAGAACAATGTGAAGGAATATAATGGAAGAATCAGTTTCCTTAAAAGGAAAAATAGAAATATCAGGTTCAACTTCTTCCAAATGGAAATCTGCATCAAAAAAAAATTAAAGGTCATTTGATGTAAATCAACATATCATGCATTTAAGAATGGTATCAACCTAAATGTTTATAGCAACTTATCCTAGAAGCTCCAAGTGCCTGCAGATCTGCTAGAGAAATTATAAGCGCGTAGAAAACTATAAAACTAAAAGACATAAATTTCTAAGAAAATGTACCTTTGATCTTATGATACTTGGAAGGCATAAGCGAAAGAGTTGCATAGGACCCGAATGCCAGCGGTGTTGTTGTTTCTTGTATGTCTCATGAGACTCTGGTAGTTCACAAAGAACCCTGACATCATTGAGGAAAATGAACTTCCACCCATTCAAGTGTGCCCTCACCGCAATATCCATGTCTTCCACAGTGGTTCTCTCTAACCATCCTCCAGAGTCCTCAAGAGCCTTAATTCTCCAAACACCTGCAGTTCCGTTGAATCCAAAGAAGTCCAAGAAATGACCATTAACTTGTTGTTCCACTTCAAAATGGAAACATAAATTCACATTTTGGAGCCTTGTAAGAAGGTTTTCATCTGTGTTCACAAATGACCAGCGGGCTTGTACAAGACCTACGTCGGGTTTGCCCTGTTAACAAAAGTATAACATTAGCATCAGCAAGCCGTTGCCAAGCTAATTAAAATTGCTATACACCATTTCCATTTTCCAGAAAACAGGTTACTTTATTACCTTGAAGTGAGGAACTGTCTGTATAAGGAAGTCTGAAGTTGGCTGAAAATCGGCATCGAATATAGCCACAAATTCATAATCTTTGATATAATCACAAGTCATCGCGGAGTTAAGATTCCCAGCTTTATACCCGGTACGATCAAACCGATGTCTGTAAATTATGTTTACTCCTTTCTTGTGCCAATAGTTGACTTCATTCCTGATAAGTACTTGCACATTCTCATCATTTGAGTCATCTAGGACCTGAATTAGGACTCGACCTTTCGGCCATTCTAACTGACAGGCAGCCGAGATTGATTGCACATACACCTAATTAACACCATTCAATATTGTTGTCAACCAGATTAAAACTCAAAACCTACTAGAAGCAATGAGAATACAATTTCATTAGTTCCCCAAATCAAAAGGTTTAAACATGCATTGTTCATCTATGACAAAGAAAAGGATAAGTACAAACGAAATTCGGGTAAAATTATTTCGTTTTCTATACCAATAATCAATAATTGAGGGATCAATTTACCAATAATATCTATGACTTGTAATACTAATCATGAATCAGTGCACTAAATATGAGTTTACCCTTAAGAATCATAAAACAATGACCAACAATAAAAGAAAATGAAGAATAGGCAAAACTCAAAGTGAACTCAATTGAAAAATGTTGATTTAGTATTTTTACCTCTCTTTCATTGCACATTGGAATCTGAACAAGAACCATAGGATAGCTTGAAGGATCATCGACATTCGGGGGTTCTTCGATAACCGGCTTAATTTTCTTAAACTTAATCCAAAACCAGCCCATACATTGAACAAAACGATCAAGTGATTGAATCATGAATAAGACAATACAGAATTTTGAAAGCATTATTACAACAGGACCAATATAATCAACTCTGAATGACAACCAAGCAACATAAGACCAATGAAGTACACCTTCAACTTCCATTGGTTGAATCAAACTTAAATTCCAATTCTGAAAATGAGCAATAATCTCAAAGATTAAAGCTGCCATTGAAATGATAAGAAAAATCCTGATAAACTTGTATAACTTTCCTCTGTTGTCTATTTTATCTGAATTTGCAATTCTTTTCTTAATCTTTGAATGTAAAGCTCTAAATCCATTAGTGAACCATGTAAGGAAAACAATGAGTTTATGAGCTTTTAATAGAAGAATCCATTTGTATCTTTTGTTATTCTTATTAACTTTTTCTTTCTCTGAAAACTCCGGTAATGATGCATCACCAGAAGATTTGATTTGTACAACTGAAAAGTTTTTGGGATTCTCCATTGTTACTAGTGTTTATGGGTGTTTCCAAAATCTATAGAAAGTGAAAACTGACAGATCAGAATTCTATGTACAAGAACAAGTTGAATAAACAAAACAAAATTATGGGTTCAGTTTTAAGAAAGAAAAACCCAGTTCAGAACTCGAGAGAGACAAGTTAAAACAAATCATTGCCATTGAAATCTAGAACCCATTACTAGAGAAAGAGAGAGAATAAAGAAAGAGACCCAGAAACTGAAGTGAAGTAGGAGTTAGAGAGAAGAGACAAGTGACTGTAACACTGTACTAGTTTGTTTGTTTTAAAAATAATAACTAGAGCTGAGGAGAGAAGAGAAGTTTTTGTTTTGTTTTCTTCACTGCTCTCAGATTTTTGTGCGAGAGAAAATGAGAAGAATGGGATTTCATATTTATATCACTATGGAATTGGTAAGTGACAGCAGGATACAGCCAAATTAGTGATTACCTTCCATAAAAATCTTTCTTTCTGTTTTTTTTTTTTTTTTTTTGTACCTGTCACTATTTTGGGATCCTTTGAAACCATCGGATGAATAGTTTGAGTTTCACCCACTAAATATCCATATTTGGCACCATTAATTTTCTTACTAATATTCATTCACCTGATAGAAATTATATGTAATGACATTAATTATTTTAACCCATTACAATGTACTTACTTAGTTTACTTACAATGAGATTATCTTTACTTGCAATAAGATTATGGGTTCCTATAAATTCGCAACTGTTGAATTTTGATGATCAAGAGCTTTAATATCAAATTTACATAAATGACTAATACATTAAATGTTTTTTACTAAAAATAGATGAGTAATACCAGTAACTTTATTAGTAGATTACTAATAGGTATAAGGGATTTAGTTCCTTAATTGTACACAATTTAAACCATAATCATAAATATAGTGATAAGCATCGTATTCATAACACGTCCCTTATTGTACACAATATATTTGCAAGTACTCAGGGAGTGTTAATAATTTATGTGTGTTACACTCTTGATTTATTTCAAAGATAACAGAATCTAACTCCTCTTACCTTAGCAAAAGAAAGAGATGTAGCTTGCCAGCGTGTTGGGCATGCGCGAAGACTATTAAAGGGTACCTCGATTACCCAGAATCGAACCAAAAACTGAATTGGGTGATTTAGTTCTGATTTAAGATCCTAAAACTAGACTCATCAAGTATAATTGATTAAGATTCGGTTCCAAATGATTCTACCAAATACCCATGGGTAATGGAAACCGGGTAATTATTTATGTTTTGTGTTTTCAAGCTGAATTAAAAAGAGTGGCCTAGTGTTGCCTAGTTTTAATATTCAATTCGAGCATTAACAAAGGAATAACCACAATTACATACTAAAATAATTTAGACATAAATTAAAATGAGACATATAAAATAAAATTATAATAAAAATTATGTGTGTTTTTAATTAAAATTTGACTGGTACCCGGATTTTTTACACCTCCTAGTTCAGGTTTCACTAATTTGGGAACCGGACGAAAACCTATTTATAATCCAAGGTAAAACTATTGATTTAGAGGAGGTTAAAATTAAAACTGCACATAACATAATTATATGTTATAACTATAAGGTTTTGAATTTAAGATTCTAAGCTAAATTATCTTTTGGGTTATTTTGACTTTTGGTGCTAATAAATGATACCTCTTATCGTTTAGGTTCAACTTTGTTTAGAATTGTGTTGGATCCCGGTCACGGATTGACCATATTTGACTGTTTGACCGTCCAAAGAGAAATTAAATTGTAAAATTGCTAACTAAAATCTAAGATCCAATGTATTTACTAATATACAACCATCTCTTGACAATCAACCTAATAACAACTACCAGCAAACTAATTTTTTTTGTAAAAAGATATAATCGTCCAAGTTCAATTACAACATTTTCACCTAATTTTATTTGCCATAGTTATAACAGTGAATTTGTTAGAAGAAATTTAAAACCCAAACCCATATTATTATTTTTTTCCAGAAACTAATCATCCAGTGGGGGTGGTTTTCCTTCTTTAAGTTATTATATTCTCTTCTTCTTATACAACTTCTTTAATAAAGGTTCAAAATCCTATGGATCTATGTGGTATGTTTGAACAATCTCCAGATACAAGAAAACCCAGAATAAATAAATCGTTTGTTTAAAATCGAATTGGGAGAATTAAGTTGAATGGTGAGATAATTCAATCGTGAACTGAAATTTTGGTTGAATAGTGAGTAAATTTATGAATCACCCAAATAATTTAACTAACTAGTGTTGATATGCTTTTTTAGATCATATCACATTTTCAAATCCAATTTCTATAATTTGGGAATGTAAGCCCTCGCCTCCAACTGAACAACCCTGACTTAAAGGTGGTTTAAACTAGTTTCCAGCCTTTTTTCAGATCAAAGTGTCTTTGAAATGTTTTACTCAGAAAACTATTTAAATTACACAGTTGTATGAGAAACATATAATCACAAACGTATTGTAGTTATGCATGATTCATCATGCTTCTAACAATTTTCTTAAGGGTATGATTTTCACTCTCAGATGTTTTAAGTGTATAAGATTACTACGCATAAGATTATTACGCCAGGACTCTTTAGCTATCACCGCAGTGATAATAGAGTGTTTAATCTTACTAATAATCATAATGTTATTGGAAGCATGAATGTGTAAATCGTAAAGTGTATGTTTTTCAGTTATCGACCTACTATGATACTGACATTATTTTAGTTGATTGGCTATCACCACAGTGATGTCAAAACACTTTTGGCCATGATCACAATTTTGTTAAATGCTTACGAAAATTGTTTTTCTTAAATATATTAAAACATCAATTACCCACAGGTGAGTTGATGAGTCCACATATTTAAGAAAAATAATACAGGATATGATCTTTGATCATACATTACAAATAGAAGTCATTTAAGTCTTAATGAGTGTCTAATGCCATTTTCTCCATTTTTTGAGTGCCAATTTTGACCGTTTTTTTATAGACATAAAAATAAGGATCATAATTAAATAAATGACATATGATTCTTCGTTATTTTTTGAAATGCATAAAGACGATTATTTCGATGAATTAACTTATTACCGATTTGAGTAACACATTAAGTATGTGTAATACTTTTAATGCATAATCTAATTATGTTGTTTTATACCCAAAACTCAGTGCATTCTCTAAAGAGGTTTGTGAGAATGATTTTTATCTTTTATTTAAAGACTTTGAAGACCTTTCATCTTTATCCATGTTATGACGCTTATTTATCATGATCCTTAAAAACCATTTCAATTTTTATTAGCGATGCATTAAAGAGATTTCTTCAACGAATCATCATTACTGAATCCGTCTTATAAATTTAATTAATGCTTCATTTTTTGTTACGAAAAATTTATCACGTCTGAATATTTTCAATTAATAGGTGTTGGTTTTTCGCACTTTTTGTATGACATGATTTTAGATAATTATTTTTGACTAATGTTTCAGGGTTACTCATTATTGTTAATAATCTACTAAATTTATGATCAGATCAAGTATGATTACATCATTGAGTGGGACTGTGCAATATCACAATAAAAGTTAGTGAGGTATTTGCAGTTCTACATGTTTGATGTATTTTTTAGTTATCACCACAGTGATATTGAAGTCTTATGTTGTAAGTGTTGTATATATACGAATCCCTCTTAGTTTAATTTAATGATTAGCACAATGCTGCTCACAAGTAATCTCAGTCCACAGTTTTAAACAAACATTAAGATTACCTATATGTTTCATATACATGTGAAATAATAGTCATCCACAAGTGACTTCAATTCACAATGTATTAGGTTGAACATTAGATTCAGATGAGTTTGTTGATACATTTCTAAACGAGATTCATCTACAAGTGATTATGGTTATCTTATTTAACAAACATAATGTTATATCATGAAAATATAAAATATCCACAGATATTTTCATGTCTCATTTGACCCTTAATAAAATTTTACCCACTAGAAAATCTTATTGAAAGCATGAAACTATTGTAAGTCTAATTGTTATGCATCCATATGATACATATCAACTTTTGTTCTTATTAAATTATTAATTATAATTATTTTTATACTTTTGATGGTCTTTTGCAAAATAAATTGTTTTACCACCTTAATTGATGATTTTTCAAGTTACTGTCAAATCTACCAATTGCATCATGTATCTCAAACTGTGAATGCTTTCTTAAATATCCATCACTGAAAGTGCGAGGCAATTATAAAGAAAAGTAAAAATCGTAAGGTCCAACAAAGGTGGATAAAATTATGAAAGGTATGACAAAACAGGACAGTATCCTGAACTTTTTGCGGAATATCTCTAAAAGTTCAGCATTATTGCTCAATACACAGGATCAAATTATAGTTGGCATAATGGTGTATAACAAAAGGAAAAATCATACTCTTAAGGAAATTATTAGAAGCATGATGAATCATGCATAATTACCAGTATATTTGCTTAAGAAGTCAAGATAATGATCCCTTTGCAAATATTGTGAATCTTTTCACTGTCGAACCGTTCGATAGTGAAAGACCAAAAATTACTAATCCAATACTCCTTAATGAAACTATTTTCAACAAAGAAATTGTTGATAACCACAAGAACCAGCATTAAGAAGATCTCACAAACTATCATGTGTAATAATTTTAATTAATGGATTGGTGCTATGAGAGCTAAAATCAATGATGAACATCAAGTATGGGATATTGTTTAAATTTTAGAAAAACACATATCAGTCTTGTGTAAGTGGCTCTTTTTGACCTAGTATTATTATAATATATAACAATGTTAAACGATATAAAGATAGTTAGACATGTATCCAAGATTTTACTCATAAATGAGCCATTGATTAAGTTTTTCTCTTGTGTCAAAGGAAGACTCATTCAAACTTATTTTAGCATTATAGTATCTCAGTACGACTAAGAGTTACATCAACTAAATGTGAAGATAATCTTTATTAACGGTAAATTATAAAGAAAGTTTACACGTACTAACCTGAAGATCTTTCCTTATAAATGCAGATTACGAAGCCTACAAACTTAAGTAAGCCTCCCCACGGTATATAAAAATCCAACAAAACTATATAAAAAATGGTTTCAGATGAAATTAATGATAGATCCATGCATATACCTCAAGATCAGAGGGAGAATTTTATACTCTTGGTTTTGTATGTTAAGTCATACTACTTACGAGTAGTGATCTTGGGTTTATGCACATCTATATTTTCAAAATAAAGGATATCAATGAAGCTTACTATGTGACAGACACATATCATGTATAAAGCCTGTATTGAATATTCGATGAATTATTGAGATAAAAACACATAGCATATTTTATTTTATATTGGAAAGAAAATATAAATTTAATCTTCACTACGTGTTAATTATGAAGTGGAACATATAAGCTTATGCCTAAGGAATCAAAGAACAAATTATGGTAAAAATATAAAATTTTTTTGAGATACTAATATTGAATTGTGTCTTACAATTAGTTAGTTAACCTAATTAGAGCTGATTGGGTTTTCAAATTTTAATTTTTTTTTTTGATGTGGGGACTCTATAAAAAAAGGATCCATTACTACTTCCGCAATTGAGTTTGAATATTTATTACTATGAGACGTAGAGATTCAATATATGCTGCTGAAATTTATGATCTTAGCCTCTTAGCGTTAAAGCATGATATGATATAAGAGGAACCCTTATGTATTCATATGTGAATCAAGCAATTCAGAAACAATTATAATTAATTGTTCATTTATAATTAAGCACAATTATATTAGATGGGTTTTGTGGAAAAACATTTACCTTTTTAAGGTTATGAGGTGTACTATTAATTTAGTTGGCTAACATGTTGAGGTGTATGGTTGAGTTAGCTGGATACATGTTAGATTTGGAGAAGGGAAGAATGGGTGTTCGAAAAAGCATTTGTTTTGGACTCATACCAGACCGCATAAAAAAAATACAAAGTTAAACATATGAAGTCTGGCTAATATAATTGATTGTGTTAAGTTTGGAAGGTTGACCATGTGTATAAATTATTAAAGAGTTTTGACCAAAATGGTTGTTTTTATTGCAGTTTAATCATATTCTCAATTGCTAATCTCTATTACGTAAGGCGATATTGACATTCATCCATAAATGCATTTGATTTGAATGTTACATTCTGAGGTGCTTAGTAAATAACTTGAATCAAATAATTAGACCATGTGGACAGTTTATGTCAGATGTGCAGTGTTAATTTAGTTGAGTAAATGGCTGAGGTGTATTGTAATTTAGTAGGCTAACTGTCAGAGGTGTAAGGTTAAATTAGTTGGGTACATGTTAGAGTTGGAGAAGAAAAGAATGAGAGGTCGAGATAAGCATTTGTTTTAGACTCACACCAGATAACTACTAACACGATATCAAATTTAGTTTGTGGAGGTAAAAATCACAGAATCAACTAAATTAGATAACATTTCTTTGTAGTCATGCAAATATTGCTAAATTAGTTTGCAAGACATGGATTAGGGGGAAAATAATTAGTTTTTCAAGAACAACAACCAAGAACCTCTCAATACTCTGTGTACTTGACTAATGATGGGAAATTAAGATGAACTTGCCGAGTTTCCACCAAAGGCCTTGGTTTTAAGAAATCATATAAGATGAGGTTAAAACAACATTAGATATATGATTCATTGTGTCAGTTGAATCAATGAGTAATGAACACAATGTATTCTTTTTTAATGGTGTGGAAGTTTATAACTTTTCAGTTGCCCCCGTTATTACTGTGCTAAAAACCTTATTTGCTCAATAACATGGTGGAAAAATCTAACCAGAGAGGTTTAAGGGCATACACTTACAATTGACCTAACAAGTTGTTGTTGAATACATCAAACAAAGATTAACAATGGGTTCAAAGTGAAATTCCAATTAAACAAGTAAATGAAGGTTTTTTTTAAGCTAATTTAAATTCTGAATGTCGAGTAAGATATTTGTTCAAAAATCAGAACAAAACTTATTTCAATTCAAGTAAATAATGTTTCCTTTTCTTGCTTACAATTTTTGTCCAAAATTACCCAGACATTCACTGGAATTCTTCAGTTATTCTTAGGTAAAACACTCAAGTCTCAACGCTTAAGAATGACATTAATTGTGTATTGAACAAAGAAGTCAAGAAAAAACAAAAGTAAGCACATGTTTTAATATCTCCAAATCCTAACTAACAGAGATGTTGGAGAGTAGATACAATGTTAAAGTGAATGATTACAAACATATAACTTATATCCAAGAAACTGTATACCTAATTGCAGCTATAACTTCGAGAAAAAACACTTAAACACCAATTACTTCATGAAAAAAAATAATACTCCCTCCGTTTCAGGAAAAGAGTTACGTTCTCTTTAAATTTTTGTTCCAACAAAAGAGTTACTTTCATTTTCAATATAACAAACTTTCAAAACTACCCTTATTATTTTAAGAAATGTTATTATTCTCATTATAAAGATATATGTAGTATTAAACTTTTTGTTAGGGTAAATCTGGAAATAAATTATAAAAGTTATTCTCTCTCATCTTGCCTTAACAATTGTGCAAATAGGAAAAGTAACTCTTTTCCTGAAACGGAGGGAGTATATACAAGATAAGATGTCTCTAATTCACATTGTAAATAGTGTAAGATAAAAAGAGAGGTGAAGAAACTCAAGTTTAGTCAATCCGATTTATCTTAAAACTTAAGTCCAATCAATGTAATAAAGCTTAACCAAACTACGAACCAACAATAAGCCATTATATTATAATGAAAATGAAAAACACCTGACATATTATTAAGGAAAAAGTGGAATAAGTTCAATCTTGCACATGCTAGCATTATCACTGAATATCCGGTAAAAGGTACTTGCCAACTATTTGAATATGGTGTCGTTATATTTGAGAAAATAGTGTCTCGACGACTTATGAACTAAACTCATACTTAATAAATCACCAAAGAACAATGTGATGAGAGTTTGTACCTTCGAATTGAGCCTTAAAAACAATAGTTGATAACAATGATAAAAAATCTATTGACAATGGATTCATAATCTTCTAGTGTGCGAGCTACTTATTGGAGCCACTGCCTTGGAATATTTTAGGAAAAGGTTGAATATGTCAAATATTTGATATCAAATTGTAAGCAATATGATTTAACAAAACTTGTTTACATACATCATAGGGACAACAAATGTTGCATATAATTTTTGTTGTTTTCATAAATGAATAACAATGAATAGTAATAAAAGGGTCAAAAAGACGACAGGTCCAATGTGGAACAACAAGCACACTTGCTACCAAAATATAAGAATAAGGTACTTACTTGTTTGAATTACGGACCACTAAAAACGAATATACTTTCAAAATATATAACATGAACATTAAGAACAATAATATTAGAACAACCTACAAGCATAACAGAAACATGAAAACTTGAAGTCAACCATTAAAGGTACATGTTACTATTTAATATACTACTAACTAGAACCATAACAAAGAATGAATCAGAATGAGAACAAACTAGAAGTATCATAAACTCAGATCCAATAAAAGAACTTTTCAGCAATACTAATGCACTTAATTTTCTTTAAATAACTAAAAAAAACTGGATGGACCTCATAGAAAACTTTATCACTTGAAAAGAATATAATCGTTAAAAAATCTACAAATCCAGTATAAGGCAATTTTCCATTAGCATCAGGTTGCATTTCATGTATTTGAGTTTTAACATAGTCAAAGGGTAAACTAAAAGCAGCAGCAAAAAATCCACAAACAATACTTGTTAGTGCAAGATAGTGCAAATATTTAGCTTCCAATCAAGACCTAAACTAAGTATCCCATTGGGCCCCCCCCCCCCCCCAAAAAAAAAAAAAAAAAAACAACAAAGAACTCCAGACCAATAAAATAGACTATAAAAGTAAGATATGTACATATAATTACAATACTAAACAATTTCTCATGGTTAAACTATCACATTTAATGTGTTGGCCGAGTATTTTGACGTTTAGTAAAAATGTACTTATGCTGAGAGCGTTTAATGTCATAACTAATATTGCTCGTACAAATTGGATATGATATTATGTCTCCATACTATATAATATTCAAACAGACCCATTGTAAATGTAAAATATTATAGTTTCAGTTGGTTACTTAGCTGTCTATAATAAAATAGAGATTAAAATCCTAAAAACATTGATTCGTAATTGTATATATACTAGAAAGTATGATTATGGAGAAAAGAAAGGAATGCAATTGATCAGTTTAGCAATATTATTGTTTTGATAGAGAGATAGTCAAAAACTTTCCCACTCGACCATATAAAATTTAGGTAAGATCCATTTCAAAATTGTTAACCAAAAGAAACAGGATCTAGGAGGTATCTTACTAATAATTGTACTAAGTTCACTAAAACCAAGGGTATCCTTGCAGAGCTCGACAATTTGGTCATAATAAGCAAGCATGCCCATATTCAACATCATAACTGTCAGTCTCTTACAACCGTTGGACCTGCACCTTTCCAGGATTCCAAAACTTTATCTGAACTAGTATGATATAGTGCCTAGAATGCATTTGTGCACATTCCTCTTGCTCTAAACATGTAAAGTTTCAAATAGAGGAGAGTTTTTGGATATCACATAGATCCATCACGAGCGAGCCATGTGTTATAAGACAAACATACATACAATATATATATATATGTTTTAAAATAGTGTCAAACAATAATATGAAATTCATGTCATGCCGCTTTACTAGCTATTCACGTATTCTTAAATTCAAATAGATTTATACACAATCTGGTGTACAGTGCATAATTGTTTATAGCTTACTTGACTTAATTACCCACATGAAAATGGACTTGGTTTAGAAAATATAACAAAATGAGTAAGCTATATGATAAAGAATACTAACCATGATGTTCAATCTTTTGTTTTGGGAGAGGATACATTACAGAACATACAACACCAACCTCTTTGGCACGATAAATAACTTCATCAGCAATATCAGCATTAGTATATCCGCCAAATACAAATTTTCTAGCCACCCTTCATTACATAAAAATAAGAACGAGGAGTATCATGATAAGTACTTAATCTTAGATTGAATATCCACAAACCAAAAATGCAGATATTGACATTAGTCATGCTACTGGTTCGACACATATGTAGCTCATTTTCTAGAATGTCATGGTTAACAAAGTCTAATCGATTACAAACTTAAACCCTAAAATGTTAATAGAAACTCTAAGGCTTTTACCATTCAGAAAACTGTTAGTCACCAATAACAAGTTAAAAAATTATATTTGACTATTTTGTGCATCGACAAGAAATGCCAAATAACTGGATGATTGTCTCAATGCCTCCACAACATAAGTAAATAATTCCACTATGGAGTTTCACACATTTAATAACATAGTACAGGCTTGGAAAGAAGATAATTACCTATGTTTTTCTGATAATTCCCTTCTGGTAGCAACATGAAAAAAATCTTTATTGGTTCCCTTGTCATCTTGTTTCTTAGAGTCATCTGCATTAACTACAAGACAACATTAATACTAAGAGTATGAGAAAAAGTCCAATATTTTTCTTATCAATGTATGAATAAGTTAGCAAACTAACAATACAAGAAAGCGAAACCCTGATTTGTCTTCAACCTTGTTGCCTAAGGGGCGCACTATAGTTGGAAAGCTTTACTACAATTTTCCTACCACCAACAGATGCTCAATTTTTCATCTTACTGGCGCATTTAGCTTCTCTCATGAGAAAATTATCAAACAAGTAAGCTACATACTTTTTAATTAATAATAAATAACATAATGGAAGTATTGCTTTTGTTTCTTCAAAAATTCCAAAACATTGGAAATATATTAATAATCTACAAACTAATTCCCAAATACCCACTTCTCAAATTACCCATTCACCCAAATTTAGCTAGGCTACAAATTTTATTCATGATTTTTCATAACAATACAAATCATAAAATAAACTTCTTAAAACCATCATACCTTGCAAATTGGAGCATCACCTATTTCTATTTTCTCAAATAATATAAAATCATTTAGGCTACTTAACCAAAAGTTTAAAATATTTTCTCAGATTTTGATGATGATACTTAAACTACTATATGAAATTTTTATGCTCTAAATGATTTCATATTGATTTGAGAAAAAACAAGATTGAAGTAAACAAGTGCATACCATTTTTTTCTTACTTCCTTCTCTCTTTCTTCGATCTCATTCAACAAAGAACAAAAGAACATAGTTCCCAGAAATTGTAGCTTTGGTTAACTTGAATAAACTTGACTAAGGACTAGAAAGGAATTACACCACCGATTTGGTTCGACAACCAACACAATTTTTGAAACGTGCATCTCGTTTGTCTAGGGAAGAGTTGGCCCAAATTTCGAATAGATGAAAAACAATGGATTTTAATGTCATATTCTCTATTTATTTATATTATAGTGTTATTTATTCTTATATGGAGGTAAGTTCCTTACGACAAGACCGGAAAATGATATGACTTGGAGTTTATTCTTAAAAATATTTGGCCCAAGTCGGGACTAGAAATTTTTATTTACTCCAAAATACAGTATTACCTGACCAACAATTGAGTTAGTGGCAACTTATAGGCTTAGCCGGACACTTTTAACTGTTGCATAATAGGGGAACAATTAAAGATGAGCATGTAATAAGGGATGCTTGCATTAATAGGGGGTTGTTAGGGTTATCCATATCTAGTGGCAACTTATAGGCTTAGCCGGATACTTTTAACTGCTGCATAATAGGGGAACAATTAAAGATGAGCATGTAATAAGGGATGCTTGCATTAATATGGGGTTGTTAGGGTTATCCATATCTAGGGTAGGGGATATGGGGAATCCTACTGATTCAAAAAAGATGGAGTTATTTTTATAAAATTACCTTATTACCCTTATATTATACAAAATCGAATTTACTCCAAAATATAAATTAATTTTTTATTTATATATTTTGTTTTCCACTACGAAGAGGGTACGTTTGGGCATCGCCTTGTCTCGCAAGATGAAGTATCTTCTGAAGAACACATGATCAAAATCGACTTGAAATCGTGAAAATATATGGTGAAAATCGTAACTTTCATAACCCAGAATCGGCTAGTTCAAGTAAATTACTATATAAATTTGAATAACCAGAACTGTGTGGTTTTATTATTGACCTAACCGGTTCTAATACTTAAAAATTGAAGTTATTGTGATTGGATAGGTTTTGATTGTAGACCTACATGATTGTGGATACCATATTTTATTTGTTCTCCCAAACCCAAAGGGCCTGTAATGCTGTAGATAACAAACCCAATTTCCAAAGTCTTATAACACTCTACAATTTATGTAACTTAAGTAGTCTACTTCCATGAGGAGTACCAAATAATTGAGTAGATGCCTCCTTATGCCTATAAATATGTAACCTCAGCCTCAAAGCTAGAAGAATGAATCCGATTCCAACTTATTATTTCTACCAATAAAGTGCAAGTTTTTTATTTGTGTTTTACCTTAGTAGTGAGTTCATCTCTATTTAGGAGTGGATTAGATATTTACCAATTATATTTCGACGCCGACTAAAAGGGTACCTGACTTAACCTTATACGATTGGGAAGAACTTTTTAGTTTACAGTCAATAGCTTTGTGTCAATTTTTTTATTGTTTTCAAGCTCTTTACTTTTATGTTTTACTGTATTTAGTTCATTTCATTCAAAACTTGTAAGTTTTTTTCTTTACTTTATACTTTACTATTTTACTTTGTTTTTCCTTATTACTTTTGTTTACATAAGTAGGAACACGTCAACATATGTTGTTTCATGAGTTCTTAATTTGAGAAATGCATACATAAAAACTCTCCCAAAGATTACACTCAAAGTCTTCGTAACTAAGTTAGTATAGTTTTCTAAAGAAAAAAGAATTACTAGTTGTCTTACCTATTTTTATCTCATGCAAGAAAAACGTGTATTCTAAACTCCCCATTAAAAATTAGAACTTAATGTTCTAAATACACAAAGGTATGTCCTTAAAGTGTATCCATATCGGATATTAGCTTGGAGTAACTTTGAAAAATTAGAATTAGCGCGTATAGTCTCAATTCCAGAGATAATATATAATAATTTTTGTTCCGCAAGTAAGTTTTTCGTAGATTATAATTGGGTTGTACTGAGTAATATCATCGTCAATATCTAAAAAATATTTATATTTCTTAAAAATAATAAATATGGTGGCTAAAACTACTATGAACTAACCTCATTTGCGTTTGAAGAGCATTTACGTTTTTTAAGATAATAACCGCGGTGCATAGACCTGCAGAGTTATAGCGTCCTTTGCGTCCAAAGAGGATTTACGTTCTTTAATATAATAACTGCAATACGTAGACCTGTTGACCATCAACAACGTTTGCATCCGGAGCACATTTACATCACTATTCATCAAAATCCGGATTTCGGAGAAATAAGAAGTAACCTTATTATCATCCAAATCACTTCAAAGCCACCATGAGAGATCCGGTTTGTGACGATTCCAGTTCGGGAGGTAAAATAGAGTTTTCATTAGAAACCTAGCCGGAAAAACCCATCAAAAAGTCTAGTATCTTCTCATCAAATTAGCATTCATAAGTATATCTACAAACACAATAAGCATCGATTTCAGTGAGCAATATCAGCGTATGTTACACAAGCAAGGACGAAAATATACGGACATGTCATGGGTAAAGAAGTTAATATCGTGTATCTGTCTCGTATCGACGAGGTATGATACACCTATACAAATGATTATATCGGATTTTTCGGCGATGTACACAATTAACTTTGTAATTTTATAATTTATAGGTAGATATATATTATTTTACTCAAAGTATTAATGTAAGGCACCTGTAATGTAAAAATATCAATTAAACTAATTTCACATGATAACCTAACATCCCCAAATATAGAATTTGTATGAGAATTTTTTTTTAAAAAAAGGACAAAAAAACATCGTTAATAAATATATTTGTGTCCTTACCGATATTATCGGACGATACTGCAGCCGATATATCGGACGATACTGCAGCCGATATATCGGTATGATACGACCGATATAATCAGAATATTCATGTATCGGTAATATTTTATGTATAAGTTAAAGGTTGATACACGATAAATTATGATATTATCAGCCGATACGATCGATATTAACTACATTGGTCACGGGTAGTAGATCGACAACGCAAAGAACCAAAGAGAGTACTCCATGTGATTACCGTGATAACGGGTCTGAAAAAAAAACATTGTCAATCCGAAACAGGACGAACAAGTAGTAAAATAAGCATCATCGAGAGAAAGAAAAGAATACCAAAGCCAACCGGAGGCAACATAACTAGGAAGCGCGACCGTATGAACAAAAATATTTGGGTATCGGTAAACATCACAATTAGAAAAAACCAAGGAAGTTCGTTTTCAGAACAATTATAAGCAATAATATAATGACCTATCCTCCACAGATACCGTCCCCATTTAGTTATTGTGGTCATCCGACAATGTAGGGTTTTTAACAAGCTCTGCTATGGTCATATAACAGCATATTCCAGGGAGGTCAACTATCCCTAGATTACTCCCCATCCAGTACGCTTAGCTGCAAGTTTTTTTTTTAATTTTGAAGCCAATTGTGTTGAAAAAGGCATCAATGTTCGTTTCGGGTGTATCATTATTTACATTTTATTCGGCCAACCATTGTCGAATATTGGGTATTGTAATTTCACTCATTTAAATTGGATCCATCCTCGTGCCCGAAATATGCAAGTCTAGATCTCTAACGTTCCCTGCCACTCATAAGACCAGTACCTAGACCAACTCGTACATCATACTCTCTCACCCTCCACAGGTGACCCATCGTTAGCTCTAATACCATTTTTAATGACCTGATACTCCACCCATATTGTTTTTACTTAGCTATTGCGGTCATGTGGCAGTGTGAAGTTTTCAATAGACATCGCTGCGGTCATCCAACAACAGCTTCACGAAAGATCATCCGTTCTGGATTACTCCCGACCCAATGCGCTTAATGTAGTGTTTTTATACAACTTTGAAGTCAATTATGTTGAAAGGTCTCGGTGTTTTTTTAGTGTATATTATTACTAATATTCCATTCGGCTAATATTTTTCGAATATTGGTGTTAAAAATAAAGCTTGATGTGATCCTGAACCGACTAATATACCTCAAACACTTAGATAAAGAATAACGGTAACCATCAGAAGTACACTAATTGAAGCAACAACATTGGAAACACAAAGACAAGGCAAACCTGATTGGAAGTAAATGCATGCACAAAATGAAACAAGAATGCCAATGAAAAATATGGTAACCACGGGAATGACATGCAATAAGGCATCGCCTGATACGACGAGGCGATCAAGACCATTCAGAAGGTGAAATTGCTAGCTATTCCTAAACCCATGAACATGTCTTTACAAGTCCAATAAAATATAATGTGATAGCAATCTTGGGAAAAAATTACAATTATAATGATTCGATTAAATAAACCCCCCTCCTTGCGAGGGGTGGCAATATACATAGTTTCCCAGTATCATTTAAGGTTTGACCAAGAAAGATAATATTAATAATTTCAGCATGTTCCTTCCATGACAAACCTTTATTGAGAGGAGATGATATTTGTAATTTCAGTTTGTTCCCTCTAAGTTGTACTTCTGGATCACTTTATCTATCGAAGGAACAATGTGATAACTTATGATCTAAGTGTGTGTTTAACTAAGAAAAATTCTCTTTAGTATCGTTTTAGGCGCCACAGATATGTGGCATCAAATGCATCAATCACATAGCGCAATCAAACGAAAGAATAAAGCTCAGAAAGAAACAAACAAACAAACAAAAGATGCAAGAATGTGAATTAAGCGAAAGATATTACACTGATAAAAAGTTACATATGATAGTAGATGTTTCAGATAAAATCCTGATAAGCACATAAATTACATATTCTTAGTGTCAAGTATATGCTTATATATGATACAATTGTTTCATATTACTTGTAGTACTCTTGTCTTATGTTATTTTTCTTAGTTAGGTTGAATCATCCAAAAAGGAGCTACAAAGTGTTAGAATAAGCAAGGAAGTAAAGTACTAAATGTGAAGAAGGATAAAAGACCAAGTGGAGGTCGTCCTAATCTATAAATCTAAACCTCTATATCGTCAAGAACTAAAAGAAAAAGCCAACAGTGAAAGATAGTCCTAATCGAGATATAGACAAAGACAACGCCCAAAGTTTGTATTTTTACGAGCATGTTATTCATATATGTGGGCTATCAATGCCTTCTTCTTTCATTTTTTCGTTTCCGACAAATTTGGGCAGGCTTTTTCCTGTATCTGCTGCCTAACTTCTATTTTGGATGTGGGAAGCTATATTTGGACTAGTTTTGGTGTTTCTTTGGGAATTCTAAACTTAGTTGGACACGGGATTCAAGCACGGGAAACTTCCAATATATGGATATTATTTAAGGTGCACTTCTTATCAAATTTAAGCCTCTTTGATCTTATAATTTTTACATAACCAAGGAGAAAAAAAATATTACATTCCATATTCTAGGGTTTACTCCTTTATGGGAAAATCAAGATATTTCTTTTTCTTCCTTGTATTATAAGTAACTCATTTTTTTTAATTAAGGATTAGTTCAATGCTCTAGACGTGATGCTTTATTAGTTATACAAGTTTATTTGGAGTTTTAATCATTACATCTCTTGTCTTTACCATATTTAATGTGAATAAATTTTTTTTAGATAGTTTAGTTGTACAACTAAATTAATCTATTGATTATTCTATCGTTAGTAAAACTTGGGTGATAAGTGTAATAGTCAAACAATGATTTACACAAGTAGAAATTGTGAGATCTTGCAAAGGGATTCTTTGGATAAATTGCGGGTGAAGAGCTAGTACTTGGTGGTCTATACGAATAGAATGTGGTACTTGAGAGCTTCTGTATCCAGTGTCAAAAGGAGTTTTGGGGATAACACTGAGCTAGCTGCTATTCTATGGTTGGACATAACGAAAGATAAATAAATGTACTACTTGAGTTAATGTTTGGTAACGACGAAAGAATTCTTAGTCATCTTTTTTCTTATTATTTTTGTTATTTACTTTAATCAACCAAACCCCTTTTTAGCATTTCTTTTATTTTTGTTTGCTAATCTGAATACCATCTCAATTACTCATCTCTCTGTGGGAACGATCCTTACCGTTATATTACATGTTAATATTAGTAGGAAATATCTTAAGTAATTTGTTGCACCTACGAAACGCATTAAAAAATACTAAGGAAAACAAAAGAGGAAACTAAGACGACCAACGAGGCGAGCCATGAAGAAAGGACCAATAAGCACCACGCAATTCCAGTATTCGAACTCAGAGAAAGAAAAACATGGTATACTCCTTATCCGTTAGGAGGAAAACATCCTCAACATTTTATATTTTCTTTCCGGCCCTCATTTGAGAAGTTTTACGAGCCGCAACATCAACAATTATAGAGGTTTGGCAAGTTTTGTTTCCTCTATTGCAACATCATACTCCATTAAAAAGAATTAAGTATGTCTGAAACGGCAACATACATCCTACGAGCAGTAGCTACAACAACATCGTCTGGATGTATATACACGAAGGTATCAAGAAATCAGAAATGGCGAACAAGGGGGAAGAAGGAAAGTGAAGATTAGGGAAGACATACCATCAGATACCTCTCTAGGGATCACGAAAACATGACTGATCATGTGTATCCTCAAATAAACTGAATTTACCTAGAAGGATCATCCATTTCTCACATCCTGAAAAAAAAAACGGGAAAATAGTTGTTATAAACATCAATAAACAATAAAAAGCATCACATGAAACCTCAAAGAGAAAAGTTATACCAGCAGTGTGACTATCAACAACAGAAACGGGATCACTAGCCACGTCGAGAGAATGAAGAAAAAAGAGCAATAATAGATAAACAAAGTCAAAAACAATGAAGACCAAAGACGACAACTTATATACAATAACACTTGAACAACCAATTTTATCCCCAAAAATCGGGTAGACACAACGCTTCAGTGAATCCAAGTCTCCGCAACCATCAACAATCCAAGTCTGCGCAACCAGAGACATCTTCTCTGTTAAATTACATCAACGTACCAGCATCCGTAACTAAAGATCCTCATCCACAAACCTGCAACAGAAGACACCATAGAAGATTATATTGAAGACTTTTATATTTTCTTATTTACATAAGGTTGATAAAGAAAGGGAAAAATGTGAATAACATATTTCATATGTTCTTTTAAACCTAAAGGGTTAGTTATGTTGCAGGCGGTAAATCCAAGTCTAAATTTGTGAACACTTTAAAACGTATGCAACTTAAGTAGATTACTCCTATAAGGAGCACCGAATTATTGAGAAGATGTCTCCTCATGCTATAAATATGTAACCTTATGATTGAGTTTAAACCTTTACCAGTGAAATATAAGTTCTCTTTTTTATGTTTCTTCATTTATATTTTAGTTTAATAATGAGTTCATGTCTATTTGGTTGTGATTATTAACTTTTCGATAACAACGACTATGAATGTGTTCTCCAACAATCGATAAGTTTATAATCAAAACCTAACCGATTGTAATTATTTCTTTTAACAATTGGCTAGGTCTGGGACTTAGCATATTTAATTAATTATATTATTACGCAATCAGCTAAGTTAAATCTTTACTGACCTAGTCGATCTAATAGACATTTTCCTAGCCCCAAATATCGCGTTCAAATTAAATAGCAGCTGGAGAGATCCTAAACGGTGGTAAAGGCCGTATTACCCACCTACCCGATGAGTGGGGTACACAAATGACCTATCCATCAAAATTGCTCTTTGCTCACAAAATTGGAAGATCTTTTAAGGTCCAAGATCGAGAGCAAAATCTCACCATTAGATTCGATTTGGTATATACTTTATATAACAAAAAAGAATGAAATGGAAAATGAATCTGGTCTACCAAGTTGGTGTTTGTGATTCAAAATCACAATTTTTAATTATAACAGCCAAATTAAGGTGTATGTATGAATAAGAAAACACCATTATATATAATGCTTTAAAATTTTTTTATTAAGATATCACATGTATACATTCCATTCGTAACCCCGGAAAAGAAGATCTAATTAGAACAAAAATTAAATATATTAAAGTTTGCATTTTATTATCACATAATATTTAAGCATGGGAACACTTTGTTTTGATCTCTGATTGTTCCTTCACATTCTGCCTATTTAAACTTTTTTTTTTTTCCTGATGTTTATAGTTTTCATTGAGAATATGTAAGCTGTGCAAAAACAAGTCAGGTCTTAGGCACTATAATGTTAATGTTTCGTTGCATGTTTAATCTCTTTGTTGGTAAAAAATTGTCGAATCAAGCCGAGCCTGAGAGAAAGTACAACTCAAATTTGTCTGAGCTCGGTAACAAATTTAAAATTTCAAGCTTGGGCAATTCAAGACCTTTTTTTCTTCTTTTCTTGATCGGCCACAAGTCACGTAAATTTGTAAATATACTTTGACAGGTAACTTTTACGTAAGCAAAACACTTTTTTTTTGCTCAATTTTTCAAGATGGTTTGCTTACCCAATTTCATATAGAGTTACCAAATTTCTTTATCGTTGAAAGATAGTTTATTGGATGGTATGAGTATCAAATAGAATTTGATAACCCTGTAAATGTTGGAGAAAATAAATTTAAAATGATTTTTTAAATTGAATTATTGGTCTTGGTAAGAATGGATCTTAGGATCAATGGGTCACTAAGAGATACAAACTCATTTGTTGGGTGGAAACATCATTTTCATTTTCATTACTTTGTGAATGAAGAACCTTTAGTTAGTACCACACTGGACAAACTAGAGATGTGTTCTTCCTTTATTACCACAAAACTTGCAACTAAGAGAGGGCCCTTAGGGTTTAGATGCTTTTGTGGTTGGGGGAGGACTAAGGCAATGGGCTAGTTGATTCACACTTGCTTTTCACACATGTGCGGTGCTTCGCACCGAAACACGCATGCGGGTCGCGGGCTTGCGGAACGGATTTAATCAATTCGAATTAATAATGAAAATATTCTTAACGTTTTAAATTTAATTACCGTGATTAATGCACGGAATTAATTCTAATTAATTTGAATTTATTTTCTTCTCAAAGTTTTTGCCTATAAAAGAAAACCATTCTTCTCCATTTCAACTTACTCCAGAGTAGGCTACTATCCCTAGCTCTTTTCCCTTCTTCTCGTTTTGCTGTGCGCACTTGTTTGTTTATTTCCCTTCTTCTATATAAATTGTTGTTAAGTTCTAGAGGGTGGTTTGAGTTGTGCTAATTCAAACCATAACGGGCAGTTCTATCCTGGACACATCTCCTTTGTTGGGGTATAGCATCTCTCATTTTTGAGGAGTACCCAAGGACTATTGTGTTAAGGACAATTTGCTGAGCAGGTGGCTCTGTCCTAGTATGTGCATCAACATCAGAGTGTTTATTATTTTTCTAATGATAACAGTTTTCTTCTGTTTAGTCTTTTTCATTGTTACAGAAACAACAATCTTAACACAATATTTTTATTACTTCTGTTTCAATGGCTAAGAATGATGTTGACATACCTCAGAAGTTCAGTGGGAAGGACTTCAAAAGATGGAAATCCAAAATGTTATTTTTTCTGAGTTATCACATGTTGGATGAATTAGTTCTAAAGCCTTTTGATGAAACTTTGAATGATCCTGAAAATGAAGGAGGGTTAGAAGGTTGGAGCAGACAGAACTATAAGGCCAAAAACCATATCCTTAACTGTTTAGAAGATGCTTTGTATGACTTCTATAATGCAAAAGAAAATTTTACTGCATTTGACTTATGGGCTGCCTTAAAATCAAAATATGAAGCAGAAACTGCTGGTAGTAAGAAGTTTTTAGTTGCCCGGTTCCTGGAATACAAAATGGCTAATGACAAATCTGTGGTAGACCAATTTCTTGAACTTCAGCAAATTATTAACGAAATCATTGTTGAAGGTATGGTGATTGATGAAACGTTTCAAGTGTCTGCGGTGATTGAGAAATTACCTCCTTCTTGGTCTGAATACACGCGAAGATTGAGACATGAAACGGGTGAAGTCAGTATGGTTGAATTGGGTAAGAAGATTCATATGGAAGAATTGTTGTGTTCAAAAGACAAGAATGTATCTTCTGCAAAGGACATGTCCAACAAAGCTCATGTCAGCGAACATAATTCTTCCGTAAGCCTGGACCACAGCAAACGCAAGCCTGGACCGCACATAAAAGGTACTTTCCCGAAGCCAAAATCTAGCATTGGTAAAATTAAAGGTGCATGTTACGTTTGTGGTATTCCTGGGCATATGGAAATACATTGTAGGAAGCGTAAAGACTTTAATAATAAGAAGCCCAATGCCAATTTAGTTGAAAGCAACAAGAACTAGTTTTCTGGTACGGTGTCTGAAGTAAATCTGGTAACCAATGTGAGAGACTGGTGGGTAGACTTTGGTGCTACCAAGCATGTCTGCGGAAACAAAGATATGTTCACCTCCTATCAGAAGGTAGGGGAAGGAGAAAAGCTCTATATGGGTAACTCGTCTGCAGCACAGGTTGCGGGAAAAGGCAAAGTTGGGCTGAAGCTCACTTCGCGCAAAACTCTCACATTGAATGAAGTTCTACATGTTCCGGACATCTGTAAGAATCTTGTATCTAGTGGTTTGTTAGATGATAAGGGATTTAAACTTGTACTTGAATCTGGGAAAGTTATTATAACTAAGGGTAAAGATTATGTAGGAAATGACTATAAGACTGAGGGTTTATATAAATTGAATTTAGCCACTATTGAAATGAATAAAAATGATTCTTCTTATGTTTGTGTGTCGTTGAATGTTTGGCATGGTAGACTTGGTCATGTAAGCTATAAATCAATGAATAAACTGGCTAGCATAGGCTACATACCCAAATTTATTTTGGATAATGAACATAAATGTGAAATATGCGTAGAATCAAAATATGCTAAAAAATCTTATAAGAAAAATATTCTGAGAAATTCTAAACCCTTAGAATTAATTCACACAGACCTAGTTGACATGAAATCAGATCAAACTAGAGGTGGTAAAAAATGGTTTGTCACATTTATAGATGACTGTACGAGGTACTGTCATATTTATTTACTTAAAGGTAAGGATGATGCCTTAAAAGCCTTTAAAATTTATAAACTAGAAGTTGAAAACCAAATTAGTACTACCACTAAAACTGTTAGGTCTGACCGTGGTGGTGAGTATGTAATTCTTGTATGAGATTTTTGCATGGAACATGGCATTATTCATGAAGTAACCCCTCTTTATTCACCACAATCTAATGGTGTGGCTGAACGGAAAAATCGAACCCTTAAGGAGATGATGAATGCCATGTTAATTAGTTCAGGACTACCTACGAACTTGTGGGGGGAGGCCGTCCTCTCAGCTTGCTATGTCCTGAACAGAGTACCCTTTAAAAGATCAGACAAAACTCCATATGAGTTATGGAAAGGTAGGCAACCTTCTTATGCATACTTTAAAGTGTGGGGGTTTTTGGCTAAGGTGTCTATCCCTCCACCTAAGAGGACTAAAATAGGACCCAAAACTGTTGATTGTGTCTTCATAGGGTACCCTGAACATAATACTGTATATAGATTTATGGTTGTGAGTTCTGAAATATCAGAAATTGGTATCAATACCATTATGGAATCTAGGGATGTTTTCTTCTTTGAATTTTTTTCCTTTTGAAATCTGAATCTCGCATTATATGTGTTGATCCCCTAGATGTCCCTTCTACTAGTCAGTCACTACCTGTAGAGGAAGATGAATTTGAGCCTAGAAGAGGCAAAAGACTTAGAGTTGAAAAAAAAATTGGGCCAAACTTCATAATGTGTTTAGCTGAGACTGATCCACATAATTTTAGAGAAGCCATGACTTCTTATGAAGCTCCATGGTGGAAAGAAACCACTATTAGTGAAATGGATTCCATTCTACAGAATGATACTTGGGATATTGTAGATTTACCTCTAGGGTGTAAACCCATAGGTTGTAAATGGATCTTCAAAAGAAAACGTAAAGTAGATGGAGCTGTGGAAAAATATAAATCTAGATTAGTAGCTAAAGGCTATAAGCAAGTAGAAGGTGTAGATTTCTTTGACATTTATTCACCTGTTACGAGAATTACTTCCATTAGGATGTTAATTGCTATCGCTGCCATTCATAACTTAGAGATACATCAAATGGATGTAAAAACAGCCTTTCTAAATGGTGAATTAGATGAAGAAATTTATATGGACCAACCTGAGGGCTTTGTAGTGAAAGGTTGTGAAAACAAAGTTTGTAAACTGAAAAAATCTTTGTATGGCTTGAAACAATCACCTAAACAATGGCATGAAAAATTTGATCATGTAATGATTTCTAGTGGTTTTAAAATAAATGAATCTGACAAGTGTGTTATACTAAACTTGTGAATAATGCATGTGTGATTGTATGTTTGTATGTTGATTATATGCTTATACTTGGTACAAACATGGATGTAATTAATTGCACTAAGAACATGCTAAATGAGAACTTTGACATGAAAAACTTAGGCCCCGCTGATATAATCTTAGGGATGAAAATTAGAAGAGAGTCTAATGGATATAGTCTTAGTCAATCTCATTATGTTGAATCTGTACTTAGAAAATATAACCAGTTTGATAGTAAACCCGCTTGTACTTCATATGATCCTTGTTGTAGACTCAAGAAGAACAAGGGTAAATGGAGTTTCGCAACTTGAATATTCACGTGTCATAGGAAGTATGATGTATTTAATGAACTTTACGAGACCAGACACTGCTTATGTTGTGAGTAGATTAAGTAGGTATACATGTAATCCGAGACAAGAGCATTGGGATGCACTTATTAGAGTGTTAAGGTACTTGAAGTACACTTTAAACTTTTGTTTAACTTATGAGAGACGGTCCTTGAAGGATATTGTGACGGAAACTGGATAGCGGAATCAGAGGAGTCTAAGTCCACGAGTGGATACGTTTTCACTCTAGCTTGTGGGTCTGTATCTTGGAAGAGTTCCAAACAGACATGTATAGCTCGATCCACTATGGAATCAGAGTTTATTGCGTTAGATAAAGAAGGAGAGGAAGCCGCTTGGCTAAGATGCTTTTTAGAAGACATTCCTCTTTGGCATAGGCCTGTGCCAGCTATATCTATATATTGTGATACTCAAGGTGCAATATCTAATGCTAAAAATAGCAACTATAATGGGAAGTCTATACACATTCGTAGAAGACACAATTCCCTAAAATAACCAATCCGACTGGCGTTATTTCTGTTGACTTTGTGAGTCTAAAGAGAATATGGCGGACCCTTTGACGAAAGGTTTGTCCAAGGAGATAGTTTGTAATGCATCGAGGGGGATGGGGCTTAAGCTCATCAAACAAACTTGCCATGAAGGATACTCAACCTTGCTGACTGGAGATCCCAAGATCAAGGTTTCGAATGAGACAACCAATTTCTAGTGGGTTAAAGGAAACACTATTTGAGAATTTCATTCTTTGTCCCTTCCCTATGGTGTAGACGTGATAGTGTGACTGCATGTGATGATGACTTTTTATTAAGTCTTAATGAGTTCTATAGTTTCAATTTAAGATTGAAGTGGGGAGTAGCAGTAAACACTCTTGATAGAACTCACCTATCTGAATAAGGAAGTGGGCCGCTTCCTATGAGAACTGATCTGATTCTCTAGAGCATTCTGAGAAATGGGATACGTCCAGGGTCAAAATGGACACAACGGCACGAACTTAACAACACCAAGAGAGATATCTCGCGTGGAAGTTATTGATGAACTACACCAAACAATGGCAGTTCAAGACATCGCGTTCACTGTCCATCAAGTAGTTCCGGTAATTTCTCACTAAGCAAAGGTTCAAGACCTTATGGACACCTATTTCCTAAGAGGTATTCTCGCTTTCTGATTTTTATCGGGTTTTCATTCATGTGGGGGATTGTTGGAGAAAATGAATTTGAAATGATTTTTTAAATTGAATTATTAGTTTTGGTAGGAATGGATCTTAGGACCAATGGGTCACTAAGAGACACTAGATCATTTGTGGGGTGGAAACATCATTTTCATTTTCACTACTTTGTGAATGAAGAACCTTTAGTTAGTCCCACATTGGAAAAACTAGAGATGTGTTCTCCCTTTATTACCATAAAACTTACAACTAAGGGAGGGCCCTTAGGGTTTAGATGCTTTTGTGGTTGGGGGAGGACTAAGGCAATTGGCTAGTTGATTCACACTTGGTTTTCACACATGTGCGGTGCTTCGCACCGAAGCACGCACGCGGATAGCGGGCTTGCAGAGCTTGCTTGCGATTGCTTGCGAGTGCGGGCATAGCCAAGGCTACGGTCCAACCAAGACTTACCGCTTTTTTGAAAATAATTTTCTAACGGATTTAATCAATTCGAATTAATAATAAAAATATTCTTAACGTTTTAAATTTAATTACCATGATTAATGCACGGAATTAATTCTAATTAACTCGAATTTATTTTCTTCTCAAAGTTTTTTTACTATAAAAGAAAACCATTCTTCTCCATTTCAACTTACTCCAAAGCAGGCTACTGTCCCTAGCTCTTTTCCCCTCTTCTCGTTTTGCTGTGCGCACTTGTTTGCTTATTTTCCTTCTTCTATTTAAATTATTGTTAAGTTCTAGAGGGTGGTTTGAGTTGTGCTAATTCAAACCATAACGGGCAGTTCTATCCTGGACACATCACCTCTGTTGGGGTATAGCATCTCTCATTTTTGAGGAGTACCCGAGGACTATTGTGTTAAGGACAATTTGCTGAGCAGGTGACTCTGTCCTAGTGTGTCCATCAACATCAGAGTGTTTATTATTTTTCTAACGATAACAGTTTTCTTCTGTTTAGTCCTTTTCATTGTTGCAGAAACAACAGTAAAAACTTGGAATTTTGATAAGCGTAACTTCTTGAATAACAACTTTTTCTTTGCCCTTTAGAAATATAAACACTGCCACTTTTTTATTATTTTACTATGGACCGTCCAGATCCCATAAATAAATAGAAAGTTAGATCCACAATGGATTTCTACGTATTGGATCTTCCCGTAACTCTTTGGAGCTTTAGTTTATCCAATATTTAGACCAACTAATCCGTCGCTATACCTCCATTCATGTGGCGGATTGGAACACAGTACTTTCAAATGACTATTATCGACTATCGAGCATATAAAGCGAATATCATTTGAGATTGCTAATTGCGCTTAGATGGTAATGAGATACTGTATATGGTAATTGTGTTGGGTTGACAATCTTGATGCAGAAGTCACAAGTATCATTTTTACACCATGTTACACGTGGAATTTTCATCACTAAATGTGCAGAGTTCCTTCAGGAATGACAAAGTGGGCCAAGTGGTTTGTTCTAGCATCCGTATTATCGTGGGAAGAAGTAAAATGGTGTATAACACGAAAGTAAAATACTTTAGAACTTCTCCAATTGTAAATACGAATATTTCGTACATGGAATACCATATGTAAGATATTTTCTAGAAAAATAATTTCTTTTAAAAAAATAATTTCTATATAAGGTCGCATATTTCCTAAATACAAAAGGTAGAAAAATAGATATTTTTAACTCATGTCATTTAATAATTAATTAAAATTATTTCTATTATTATTTTTAAATTGATTTTAATAAAATATGATGAGTTGGATGGGAAGACATCCTCTTGATGAATGCCTATAACTAGAGGTTCATCAAGAGGTTGTCGTCAAAAAAAATTGCCATCTTATCCTTATTCCCTTTCTTAACCTAAGGAAGCTTGTAACGTTATATATGTGCCTTTGTTTTTATATTAAATCTTTTCATGACCTCTTCATCAACAAGATTCTCGCAACTTCTAGGATCAATAATTAGATGATAAATATTTTTTCCGATCGTACATGTTGATTGAAATATATTCTTATGCAACCAGTTGTTGCCCTCATCTTTATGTGGAGCAAAATAACTTCTTCTTACCACAAAGTTCACTCCTTTTATTCAGACTAAAATAGCCAAAACAAGTTTTTGAAGCCCTAAACGATCAAATTTAGCTACATTCTGGCGACCATATGGATCTCCACATGTCTTGATATTTGTCCCGTTACCTATTAAAATGGACCCCTGTTGAGCTAAATTACGACACTCGGGTATTTATCCTTCAAATAGACTATAACTTGCTCATCTGTAACAGGTGGTGATGGTGCTGGTTGGTGGTGGCTAAGGATGAACAATGTACGGTTCGATACAGTTATTGAACCTTTCAAAACCAAAAGCGAAGACCCTCGAATATCCTAATTTGAAAATCGGTTTTGACCATCAACAATTTTGGTTTGGTTCAGAACCAAACCGACTCTGTTCGTTAAACAACCAGTTGGTTCCGGTAAACCAGAAAAAAAAAAGTTCTTCATTTATGTAATCTTTAGGCAATTTTCAAAAATTAGGGAAAATTCGAAACTCCCATTTTAATATGTAAACTAATTTATCTACAAAACCATTAGAGAAACACTTAAATCTAATACCGAAACACAATGATGCCTTGTAGGAATACTTAAATACTCAAAATAAACATTCAATGTACACGGATTTCATTCAATCAAAACTTAGATTACAAACCCATTAAATCTCAATTCCTTAAATCTTTAAACATAGATTTCATTTAATTCAATACAATCAAAACATAGTAGAAACATAAGAGTTAATCAATTTGGATGTTCCTTGCAGAAATTATCACACCCTTTAAATCTCAAATCCATCTTTTTATCACTTCTTTATTACTTAACGGAACTCAAAGTTGGTGATCGTTAACATATCACATAGCTACAGAAAAACAAAACTATTAACAACCAAAACGGTATACATAGTTATTGAAAAACTACTTTAAATTCTGAAATTCTTCAAAACCCACCTGTGTGCATCCAAGCAATCGAAAAATTTATTTTTGCACAACTATCCCCATTGAAGAACCAATAACATAACCTAAAATCAAAACCCTAAGAACAACTCCGTTAGTACCATTACCAAAGACCATATAGCAGAGATTAAATTTGTGTAATGATAGAAGCTGCAATGAATTACCATAATTATAGTTGTGAAGATGTGTTTGGGGGCTATGGATTCAGATATTTGCCTGTGGTGGCAAAGGTTCTAGAAAAGTTGAAAAGAAGAAGAAGAAAAAAAAATGTTGTTGCTATATGAGAAAAGAACCTTATATGAAAACTATAAACCTAAAATAAACGGTTATGCTTAAACATAAAACAATCAGTGATATAAATTATTTGCATTTTGGTTTTGGTTATTTCGGTTCGTTTTGGGTAACAACCGAAATTGAAACCAAGTTTTTCTCGGTTTTCTAAAACTGACACCATGAATGCACCGTTGGATTTCTGTTTCGCTTCGATTCAATTTAATTTTCACGGTTTCAGTTTCGATTTTATGGTTCTGATTCGTTTATAAATATCCCTAATAGTGGTGGTACTAGTTGGTGGTGGCGGTTTTGGTTGGTTGGTTGGTGGTGTTGCTAGTTGGTGATAGTGGGGTGCTGTTAATAGTGGTCGTTGTGAGTAAAAAAGAAAGATTTAGGAGTGTGGTTGTTTTGGTTTTATTTTTCTCAAATTTAAATTGGGATGGTTAGTTTCACCAGATTATGTAATTTGTGGTTTTTAGATTATTTGTTTCGTTGGGACTTTTGTAATAGAAAAAAGGCCATTTTTGTATAATAGTCTGCGTGTTATATTTTTATTAAATCTTTTTATTTTTATTAAATCTTTTTTTTTAGTCAAAATACCGACTCATAATGTAAAAATCCAACAATCCTTACAACACTAACTTCTTACAAATAAATAATATTCCCTCCGTTTTATATTTGCACAATTGTTAAGGCAAGATGAGAGAGAATAACTTTTGTAATTTATTTCCAAATTTACCCTAACAAAAAGTTTAATACTACATATATCTTTATAATGAGAATAATAACATTTCTTAAAATAATAAGGGTAGTTTTGAAAGTTTATTATATTTAAAATGAAAGTAATTCTTTTGTTGGAACAAAAATTTAAAGAGAAAGTAACTCTTTTCCTGAAACGGAGGGAGTATATGCTTAAAAAGAAACGCTTCTGAAAAGTTTTCGGGTAGTTTGTAATTGAAGCATCTGTTTTCTTAAAAGTATGTTCCATTTTTATATTTAAACTGAAAGTTGGACAGTAGTGACCTACGTAGTGATGATATAGAATTATAATATGACATGAAGCTTATATAGGGTTATATAGCATCCGCAGAAACCAAATACAGGAAGGTCACCGTATAATTTGAATTGTTCTTTAATTTAAGTAAGATTATAAGGATAATTTGTATATATCTTAAATAATCCTTGGGCTACAAGAATAAGAACTGTATTTTCCAGGGCCATAAAAATAATTTTCTCTAAAATAAAGTTATCCCCAAGACTGCAAAAATAAGATTCCTAAAGTGGATCTGCATCTAAATAATTGAGTTATCAATTAGCATTCCATCTAAACTTCAAATAGGTACCCCATGTGTGTGAATATGTATCATGTATCTCTTGTAACATTTGTAGGAAAGAGTAAGTCTGTTGACGTAGTAAAGCGTGTATGATTTTTATGGGTTTAAAAGAAAGACTAGTACTTTTTGCTTAAACCAGTAGTGTGTCTATGATATTTCCTGTAACTTTTTTTTCTTCTCGATAGTGAATTTTTTTTATCGATAGAAACAAATATACAACCTAGATCTCTATGTAACGAAAGAGAACTAGACATTGAATCTAAAAAAGACCACCCACGAACACAAAATAAAAAAATTACACGAAAATTAATGGGGATCAGAAAACTTATGACTCAAGATATCAATCCCATCATGAATTGCAACATCATATGTAGAAGGATGAATGAAATCCCAATCGAATGTTTTAAGCTTTATGAATTTAGGTTGATCCAAATAGTCAAACTCTTAGATCAAGGTCCACTTGTTGGTGTTATCTTCACTCGCAATTGCTCCATAGAATCCTTCTGCAAGGTTTCACGATTTCTACTTGTGTACGAGTCGATGGACGATTACTTATCTCATAACTCAATACTAACGATAGAATATCCAATAGATTAATTTAACATGTAATCCAAACAATCTAAGAATCACTCATGAACCTTCGATATAGTAAAGACAAGCGACAATGATTAAAACTCCGAACAAACTTGTATAACTAATAAAGCTTTACGTCTAGAAAATTCAATTCATCCTTAATCAATAAAAATTTTAGCTACTCATATTACAAAGAAGAACGGTTTCCCCTTAAAGGGGTAAACCCTAGGTTTTTGATGTAGAAGTTGTAGTATGAGAGGTAGAAGTTGTAGTGATTCCTCCCAAAGTGTATAATATATCTTATTTGATACTTAGATGTCTTCCTTTATAGCCTTAAATGCTTGGCCCTCAAGTCTCCTCTCCTTCTAGGGTTTATAATCCTTCCCTAACCATGTTTTCTTGCTTTAGAAGTCAAAAACGCATCAAAACGGACCCCTTAGACTTTCCACCGTCGGCATAGGTGATTCACATGAGCAATCCATACTCTTGGACCAAAATACCTCAAATTTTCTGCCATTTTTTGTGTCACATTCGGTATTGCTTGAGTCCCTATGAGCAATGCCGACTCTTCAGCTGTAGATGACCTTTTCTTCGTCTCAACTGTTTTGTCCATAACTTCTTCGTCCGAACTCGGAATAACCTCATTCTTTTTGCGATCACTTCATATTCTCGTTCTCTTCAAGATGGTATTAATGATTTGAATGAGTTGAATTTTGTCTTTAGTCCTTCTCTATTGGTAGAATTCAATTCCTTGTAATTTTTAAGCACTTCGTAACTCCTTTTGGATGATTCACCTAATGTAACATATACGATAGAAAACAAGAGTAATAAAAAGTAATATGCAAGAATTATAGCTAAAGCAAGTATGGATTTGACACTATAAACATGTAAATTAAGAACTTATCAAATTCCCACACACTTAGCTATTGCTAGTCCTCGAGCAAACTACTATCTAAACTAAACTAAAATACAACAAATCCCTTTCGTTGAGGATACGGTTATACTTAGCATGTGTAACAAGCCGTTTAACCCCTAGGTTTCCCTAGTGGACGAGTTATAGTCTCGTGAGGGTTTACAAGAGGCATACCCACAAATCTTAAATTCCAACTTTCAAACATTCCAGAACACATGCATCCAAAGAGCTACGAAGACATAAAGTTTCTGCACACTAATAATAAGAACTTAGAAATGCCAAAGAACATTATTCTCATGCTTAACTGTTGAGTTAGGAGATAACCACCATATGAAAGAATCCAGGTTCGAGTACGATCGAATGTTTCGACTTCTTCCTCACGAATAGGGTTTTATGAAATTGGCTCTCAAAAGACGCACTTTATGATTCTCGTGTGTGCAAGAAGAGTGAAGATAGAAATCATGCACATGTTGATTGGTGGGAAGGAAATGTAACCTTCCGAATTATATAAAGATGATGTCCCAAAGAATGTGGAATGAAAAAGAACCCTTTTTTTTGTGACCTCTAAGAAAGGAAATCAACCACTACGTAAGGATATGAAAGCTTACTTACCTTCTTACCCGGTCTATAATCAACACCACTCTCATAACAAATAGAAACGTCTTCGGTCTTCAACTGTTGATGATGAACTCATGAACTTCGTAGAACTTTGACAATTGTAACTCTTTTTCATCAATTTCTTGTTGCTTGAAACTTCTTTATATATTTTTTATTTTTCCCCACGGCCTTGTGGAATGAACAAAAGGAAATATACACTAAAGCAATGATAATCATTATTATTTTTTTACAATTTTTTTTATCTCAAAATACAAACTGAAAAATAAATAAAATGAACAATGAAACTATTATGGCCATTGGATAAGGACTTTACCATCTGCTTTTTCACAACTTGTATTGTCTTGATATCATAAACTTCATTAACTCTCATCTTTTGGTTTCTTTTGATCTTGTAGATAAGTCCTCAACATGTATATACATTCTGCTCTTTATATTGTTGCTTCACTTGAATATGAAATTTACTCTTTCTTGTAATGTTGCTTGTAACCGTGACTGTATTCAACTTTTCTTCAAATTTTTTGACGCTCCGTTTGTTGATGGTGATGTGTTGATGCTCCTCTTGTTGATGGTGATGTGTTTCTATTGCTGCTTTCTCGAGAGAATGGTGCCAACTTCAAACAAGACTACAAGATAGAGTTAGTAATTCTGATGACACCCTCATGATTGACGAAAATAACACTCAAGAGATCAAAATAGTGATGAAATTGGTGCGTGGTTGGATAGATCATCATTCTGTCCAAAATTTACGCAGATGAAGCATTCTAAATGGAAAATTGAAGGTTTGGTGCCTCACTGATGGGTATTAAATGATCAACTTCTTTAATATTGTATTCTCTACCAGCAGTTCAAGTCTGTTTTTTTCAGCTCTAGCCTCTTAACAACTAAGAAACCCGAATATAGTTCTCTAATACTTCTAAGTTCAATTATTTCGTTAAGAACTCTATATGTAAACTTAGTAAAAGTATATTAAGTGATTCTAAAATCTCTAAAAGTTAGAGGTTCATACAAAAACTAAAAATTAAAGATAAAAACTCTATATGAAAATACTCCCCACACTTAAACTTTACATTGTCCTCAATGTAATTTGACTCATCCAATGTAAAATCAAGATGAGAAATCAAATAATAATATGAAAGACTAATTAAAATCAAAATATAAAGATAGAAATACAAAACCAATGGGTTGCCTTCCATGCAATGCATAGTTTAACGTCTTCAGCCCGACCTTCTGGTTATCGCCCGTAAACCAACAATCTGAATATCTGAGGATCCATCTAGATAACAATCTGCGATTCTAATAACAACTTCTCAAAAACGATAATATAAGATAGGAATATCAAAATTGTTATTTGGTGGAATGTACCCCCACACTTAGTCTTTTCTACACATGGAAGTGTATAAAGAATATAGAATGCGAGAACTTCTTTGGGTTCCTCTCGGTGAACCTACACAGTGTTAGAATCAAACATAGATAGTGGTAGATAGTTAGAAGAAAAATAATTCTTAAGGATTTTTGTAGCATATATACTCAACCCTAAGTGATCTAGCTCCTTAAAAATCGGTACAACCTTTTGGGGAACTATTTTTATTGTGGGAGGATCAAAAGATATATAGTTATGAATAGGTTTAGACAAAAATTTTACGTGATCCTCATCATGGGCATGCAATGGATCATTTACCTCATATGTGTCATGGTCCTTTATCAAACTTTTTGAAAGCAATTCTCTATCAGTTTTTGCTTCAATCGAATCTTAGCATCATTATTATCCTTGGCAAGCTCAATTGGGTCTTCCACGAAATCGATCAATTCGGTTTCATTCTCGAATAAAGGTCGCTCATATTTCTCATCGTTATTAGAACAAAAATTAGGTTCATATGTAAGAGAATCCTCTAATGTGTACTCCTTAGAGATATAAAAATCCCTACACTCTGCATCATCAAAATCAAAATTCTCTCCCAAAAAGTCTTGTTCGTTGGTGCAAATTCTAGGATCATCTGTATGAGTCTCTTCTGAAGAAATAATCGGGTCTACTACTTACAAATCAACTGGACTAAAAACATTATAATCCGGATATTCTTTGTAACATTGATTAGTGTTTGAGTATGTTAACCTGTTTAGAACAATGGTTCTGTTATACCAAAGCTTCTCCTTTTGAATAGGCGAATGATCGTAATTATGATACGGAGTTAGAATAACTTCATCATAGTTGTAAGGAATAGAAGGTTCATCATCTTCAGCATCGATCATGTATTCATTACTAACCTTGGAAAAATCATAATTATTTTGGCTTTGAGTCCAATCTTCTTCCTTCGTCATCTCCTGTTTAAGTTGACCCATATGATTCTTCAGGACATCCATAGTCCTTTGAAGTTCTTGGAGTATATCTTCAGTCTTTTGATTCCACTGATAAAAATGTTCAAACAACTGGGTAATGCTAGCTTCTAAGTTAGGATATCTTATCTCTTCACTTACTAAAATATCTCTAGCACAAATCTCCTCCCTTTGAATGGATGAGTGATCATAACTACGATTAGGAGTTGGATCGAGAATATTATAGTTAGGTTCGGTTGATGTAACTCTCTTTATGCTTAGTTTTTCACAATTTGAATCCATATGTGCAGTATAATATCGAATTTCATTTTCCAAACTAGAAGAAACATGATTAGTAGCATAACTATCTTCCCATCCCCGTGATCGTTCACGTACATACCCGTCATAAGGTTGTTGATATGTATGAAAATAATCGCAAGGTTCCGTAGGGTATTAATCATACCAAAGGATTGCTTTTGATTATATTTATGGTATGGTTGGTAGTTGTCATAAGACTGAGATTGAAAACCGTATTGATTACCACAATTATATGATTGATCTTGTGCACCGTACATGTTATTTCCGTAAGGAAACATGACGACTCACAAGAAAAAGATAAATCTAACTAAAACCTAAAAATAAAAACAAAAGTGATACTTTCAACCTGTTTTCAGAATACACCTCCCGCTTTTGATGAGAGTTGAACACCTTCAACGAGTTGTTAACACCACAAAAACCTAAAATCTGAAAAACACTAAAGAAAAAATTGTGAAAAATTCTAAACTACTAAACAAACTAAAACAAATAACAAATCAATTAACCACTGCTCTCCGGCAGCGGTACCAAAATTTGATGCGTGTCGTAAGTGTAACAAATTACTTAAGATATTTCCTACTAATTAACTAGTAATATAACGGAAGTAAGGATCGTTCCACAGGGAGCTGTGTAATTGAGATGTTATTTAGATTAGCAAAACTCCTGGATTTGAATGAGTTGAATTTTCTCTTTAGCCCTTCTCCATTGGTAAACTTCAATTCCGTGTTCCTTTTAAGCACTTCGTAACTCCTTTTTGGATGATTCACCTAAGTAACACATAAGATAGAAAAAAAGAGTAATAACAAGTAATGCAAGAATTATAACTAAAACAAGTATGGATTTGACACTATAAATATGTAAATTAAACACTTATCAGCACTGGTAAGAAAGTATTCCCAAACCTCAATTGCGAAAGGACAAGCCAAAATAAAATGATTCGTATCTTTGGAAAAAGCATTACAAAACTTACATATATTTGGATGTGGATTTCTAGTTCGAAACCATCTCACTACCCCTCATTCGTAAGTTGTCTAAAGTATGAAGACGACCTAAAGAAGCATGTTATTATGAGGCCATTTAGTAAAGCAAATTATTATTTTTTTATTGTTTTTTTTTAAAAGAGAACACATCTGTGACACCAACTTCAAGCTCATAAGCAGAGGCCACAGTAAATAGCCATGACTTATTATTCTTCCAATTCAACAATGAGAGAATTTTGAAAAACTAGTAACAGAGAAGAAAGTTCTTCAATTTCACACAGAATTTTCTTTGAAAAATCCCCAAATCCCAAGCGAAAGAAGAAAGAGAACGAGAAACATTACTTCACATAAGCTCCTTTGAGATAATTTCTCGTGACTACTTCTAAGTGAGACTTCAGTTTGTCTTGAGAGCAAGATGACGATTTATTGTGCACAAGAGATAAAATGATTATCCTGTTATTTGCATAATTAAGGTGTAAATAAGGTTTTTGTGGAAAATTAATCCAACGAATTTATGGAAATTTGTAACTTGATTCTTGCGTGCCAGAGTAATTTTGTTGGGTTTGAAGAGGACTCAGCATATAAATCCTCAAACCTTTAAAAATTTTACGTGTTACCTAAGTTGTTTACTTTTCCATATGTTGTTTCTTTTTTGGGGTTTTAATTACAAATCATTATATCTCAAAATCCTAGGATTTATTTTTACGGCTAGGCTTACTAAGGTTTGCTTGTAAACTGATCATATATTGACGTTCTCTATTATCCAAAAAATGTATCACTGCAATGTGCTATGCAGGATTTGTGTAAGAAACTATTAGGGTTGTCTAGGTTTATAGACATCAATGTTTACTTTATTTGATAACAATATAATATCATGGTAATTACGAGCGATAATCAAAAGTACAACTGCTCTGGCTTAAGTATTTGACGGGATAAATTTTGCATTTTGGAAATCCAATATAGTGGATATTTGTGTGAGAATTATCTGATCTTAGTGTTCTTCGAGGTAAAACTATTAAGATCGATGCACTCCAAACTGAAGATTAAACCATTTTTTATAGCAAGGGTGTCATTGTGTCCAAGTCAACGGCCACCCTCAGGGCAACTGCAGCGGTTGGAGTATACCAAAGAGCAAAGAGGAAATTTGTTTGCTCTTGAAAAAAAAAACACAGCGGAAAAGTCGACTAAATATGATCTTACGATCCTCTACACGAGCGTTTACCGACCAAATGCTCTTCTACACGAGCGTTTCGACCAAATGCTCTTCTACACGAGCGTTTCAAACCCAAAAGCTCTCTTAGAGGAGCGTTTCAAAACCAAAAGCTCTCTTAGATGAGCGTTTAGACTAAAAGCTCTCTTAGAGGAGCGTCTCTAACAACAACGCTCTCCTAGATAAGCGTTACCAAACTTCAGCCGTTACAACGCTGTGACGTTTAACCCACACGCTCTTTTAATCTAGCATTAGAGAAACGCTGTATTGAGAGAACGTTTCACAAAACGTTCTCCTACAAAACCGTTTTGTGTTTAGAACGTTCTCTTACAACGGCGTTTTAAGTTAACGTTCTCCTACAAGAGCCTCCGACTATATTTATATTTGGTCCAGTTGCTCGATAAAAATTGGTCGAATACTGTTCAAAAACTGGACCAAATCGTATGCCCTCGCCCGTTACGGCTCACAAAAGTGGACCAAAGAGTAAAATTGGTCTTTACTCTTTGGTCTACTCGACCGCTGCAATTGCCCTCAAAACTCAACCAAAAAAAATCGCCATAGTTGAAATTTGTTTCTTCAAAATTTGACCAAATTATTGCTTCCTTTTCTTGTCATTAAGACAAAAATCTATTTTTAAATTATTTAAAACTATCCACCAGTTTTGATATATTCATCTGGAACTTTTGATAATATCCTACAAGTTCCGTCGTAAATTCTTGATCTCCTCAAAAATCCTTTTTCGGGATTAATTCTAAGAAATGGTTTTTCAATCGGTAATCCATTTTCTTTATTAAAATTCCATAATGACTTTTATCATATTGTTTTTAGTATTTTTTATTGATCGATATCATATCGTATTTGATTGTTTGGTTTCCCATCCTTGGATTTTTTACTATAATGTTGTGAATATATTCTGGACGATACCCTCCCTAATTGCTTAGGTTTGTTCATCTGTTGATCTCTTCAGAGAAGGAAATCCACCAACATCTAAGTCGAGTAACAACTAGTTGTTTAGTGATTATATACCAAACAATGGAATGGTCTCTAATTCATTCAAACATATTAAAGGGTTATTTTACCTTCGGTGCCATGATTATCTCCAACACCGAACTTTGGTACCAAATTATTTGAAAAATAAGAGACAAAGTTAGGCGTGAGGCATTGCAGCATGTGCGACCGCATAGGACCCAACTCTATCTAGGCTACTTTTTCTTATCAATAAGGTCTTTTTCGTATAAAAACACTTCCTAATCTAGGCCTATCCATGCCATTTTTCTCTCAAAATTAGTTTTAGAAAAAAAAATAGTACGAGACTCGAACTTAAAATTAATGGCTTCCAATGAATTCATGGGACTAGACTCGACACCAGGGTACAAATTCCTATATGACATATATCAAACATTACTTGTAATATTTATACTAAAAAAATCTATATGGTATGCAATTTTTTTTTCTGTTAACATATAATTAATCTTTTCTATAAACCTCCAATCGGTAAGATTGAATACGGTTAGCCACTTAATACTTGTTGATTTATGTTGTATATAATACATACTCTATATTTAAGATGTTCAAAAAGAAATTATATTTAAAATGTAAAACTTTTTAATTTTCATACATTAAAATTGACCAAAAATCTATTATTTAATGTACAATTAGATTTTTTAAAATGAAAACAAGTCATGCGACGATTATAATTCGATTCTTAGCTATATTTTTTGTGTTTTTCTTATCATATTTTTGTTCTTACTAGTCGACAATAAAATTTATTTTATTATATTTGAAAATATAAAATATTCTTTTTTATCGTTGTTATGACATTATCATGGGAAAAAAATGGATGTATAAAAGGCCCTTTGATTAAGTTTGCACAGGTCCCTCCACGGCTCAGGATCGGCTATGATAAGAAATAATACCTGAACTAATTATTGACCGCTAACGAATTATCTGGTTTTTTTTTTGTTTTAATTACCAAAATATACAAAGTTACATTTTTATCCAAGATATTGCCCATATCAAAAGATCTGTGATAAAAAACCTAGAAACTAGATCTAAAAAAGAAACCCTTTACTTTTACTTTCTCTTTCTTCATTTTTTTTAACTAACATCACTTTTATCACAAAAATGCTTTTTATCTACCGTTTTTTTACACCATAAAAACACCTCGCTTATGTTTTGTAAATATACCGATTTTTATGATGGTTTATCCAGGACTCATAGCGGGCCCTAAAGGTTTACTATTCCGAATCTAGGGTTTAGATGGATGTCACACGAGGGATAAAAATATATGGGAGCAAATTGGTGTATGGGTAAAACTATCTCTTTAGGTATGTTCGATTCATATTGTTTTATTTGAAGAACATGGTACTAAACTTGGGTCAATTGACAAGCTACAACAAATAGAATTTTTTTTACAAACAATAAAATATGAACAAGTGAGTGAGAAATAGGTAGTAATAAAAAAAAATAGACGAGAAGAACAAGTTACCGAAGGTGAGGAAAATAAACCCATTAATTCTCTTGTTCCAGGTGGATTATGTTTTGGTGGTGATTGGTATATTAGGTTCCATGGTTTATGGTTGATGTTTTCCTTTGTTTCTTAGATTCTTTGATGATTTGTTGATTTCATTGAAGTTTTTGTTGGTTGAGAATTAAAATTGGGTATATGGTTATTTTTCAAAAACAAGGCTAGGTTTTAATATGAGATTTGTTTGATAAACAAGTTTTAAGTTGTTCCAAAGGTTAGGAGAAATTTAAATCTTTTACTTAATTGTTTTAACAACTTATTTATTTAGTGTTTTCTGAGAGCTAGAGGTAATATTAAAATAGGTTTGTGTTTGATTATTTTTCGGTTTAAAAAAAAATAACTATGTGATAGTAGCGGATTTAAAGAAAAAAAACAAATAAAGAAGGTAAAATGGTGATAGGAAAATATATAAAATATTTAATTGATTTATTAAAATATAATTATATCAAGGAGTATAAAAAAATTAATTTATTAAATAAAGTTTTCAACAGTCAACAGTTCCACCAATTTATAACCTAGGATTCCACACCTAAAATGGATACTTCCACATCTGAGTCTCTTATTTTTTAATAACCTGGGGATGAAAACTAAATTTCCTTTTGGTTCTCCTTGAAGACGACCTTTGATCTCTTAAATTTTTGAATAATTAGGTATTTAAGTTGGGTGTTGGACATAATCTAGACACCAAAGAACAAATATTACTTAAATTATTTAAGTTTGTTTGGTCCTTTTAACGAACACAATAAAATGTCTTTACCATATAAGCGAACATTAAATTATCATATTTTTTTTAAAAATAAACTGATATTAATTTTTTTTATATAGAATTACACTTGGGTACGTTGTACCCATTGGGTCATTGATTATTATTTGTTATACAAAAGTTGGAACAATATGTTTCCATATTGTAATTGAGAAAAAAAAACCTATTTGACTTCCGATGATTAGCCGTTGGCAAACAGGCGGCGAACGGATTGACTAATAGCAAGGTCTCATATATGAAATATACATGGCTTGAAATTACTTTATTATACTTACGGTAGTTCTCTGCATTTCACACATAGCCGGAGGTAGAGATTAAATGTTTCGATTTGTTGGGGGTAAAACATGAAATACATTTTAATAAATTGCTAGACACTATATAACAGATAAGGCTCAGGTTTTATTGGGGAGGATGGTTGTTGTGCCCTATCAACCAAACAGTGCCTACATACGTTCACTTTCTTCCATTACTGTTCACTTTCTTTTGGAACCTAGGAAGTGTTTTCGTTTGACGGTTGAGCTCTCAAGGTATCATCACATGGGATGGAGATAGAGATAGCAACTGTGTCTCAACCCCTCTGTTACTATAAGTTGCGGCCCATGTGATTAGTTATAGACTTTTAGCTGTCTTTGCTTCCTCTTCCTGGCCTTTGCTGTCCAAAATCACAAATCTACGATATTAGATGCAATTATATTTTTTATAGCATTTCTTACCGTACGTACCATTTTTATTAAAAATGAAATCGAGACTACACAAATTTTGATCAGACTAGCATATTATATCAAAATATATGCACACTTGCTCCATATTTAACTAAGTCAATTGACTGCATTAAATCCTTATTTTCACTCAACTTTAATGATACTTGTTATTTTCACATGGCTGCCATTGCCGTGGTTTCATGTACTCCTCCGTGTTAGTCCTTTGTACCCTTAAATTTTGGGGATACTTGTTATAAGTTGTATAACTAATGAGGTATACATATGATCTTGCAGTGATAAAAGTTTTTTTTTTTTTTCTTTTTACCTTTTCTCCGACCGGTTAGTAAAGGGATTTATTGAAAGGGGGGAATTAGTGACTCAGCTAACATCCGGTTATAATGCCCTGGTAAGGTTACCATTATTTTCAGGCAATAAGGTTGCATAAAGATATTGGCTAAGAAGTAAATAATTACAATGGCAGTCTACTCGCTTTACCTTTCATGCTCGCATGAAATAAGTTACTTCTATGGTTATACTCAAATCAAACTTGAAAACATTTATTGTGAGATATCATAGTGAAAGAATTAGTATTTGGATAAGTAGATTTTGGTATGTCTTTAAGTTTGGGTCATAAATTTGTCCATTTTAGTATTTGGATCGCTGGACTGTTATTTAACTAACCATATCGTTGAAAAAGTTTTAGTTAACGTATTTACACATTTGTCATTTTGATTGTTGGTGGAGATTAATTGGCGTATATGGTGAGAGATTGGGTTTTAGGATTCGAAGTTAGTTATTTTGCATTTTGTTACTGTTGCTGTTATTGAAGATAATCGAAGATATTATGACGAAAAGCAAGTAAGTGATTTAATATTTTTGGTTAAATTAGGGCAATCGATGTTTTAATATTTTATTTGTTTAATGATGTGTTAGTGATGAAGCTATTGAATTAGTGGTAGGGTTCCAGTTATTTTTTGAGTTTAAAGCGATACATGGTATGATAATTTTGGATTGTGAGTTAATATTTATAGTGCTAAGGGCTTAATCAATCATTTTTTTACCTTTTAAATGGAAAACTGACGATTACTGGTACTGAGATTGATTGCAGTAGAGAATTACGGGGTTAGGGTAGTTTCACCTAACTACGGAATAAAAGATCGATAAAGAGATAAAATATATTATCTTTGCGGCCCACTTCCTCATTCAGATAGGTGAGTTCTATCAAGAGTGTTTACTGCTACACCCCACTTCAATCTTAAATTGAAACTATAGAACTTATTAAGACTTAATCATAAGTCATCCTCACATGCAGTCACACTATCACGTCTACACCATAGGGAAGGGACAGAGAATGGAATTCTCTGGTAGTGTTTCCTTTAACCCGCCAAAAATTAGTTGTCTCATTCGAAACCTTGATCTTGGGATCTCCAGTCAGCAAGGTTGAGTATCCTCATGGAAAGTTTAATTGATGAGCTTAAGCCCCATCCCCCTCGATGCTTTACTAACTATCTCCTTGGACAAGCCTTTCGTCAAAGGGTCCGTGATATTCTCCTTTGACCTCACAAAGTCAATAGAAATAACGCCAGTTGAGATTAGTTGTTTTAGAGAATTGTGTCTTCTCCGAATATGAATAGATTTTCCGTTATAGTTGTTGTTTTTAGCATTAGCTATTGCAGCTTGACTATCACAATGTATAGATATAGCTGGCACAGGCCTATGCCAGAGAGGAATGTCTTCTAAAAAGCATCTTATCCAAGCGGCTTCCTCTCCTGCTTTATCTAACACAATAAACTCGGATTCCATAGTGGATCGAGCGATACAGGTCTGTTTGGAACTCTTCCAAGACACTGATCCACAACCTAGAGTAAAAACGTATCCACTCGTAGATTTAGACCTCTCTGAGTCTGCTATCCAGTTTGCATCATAATATCCTTCAAGGAATGCAGGGTATCTCTCATAACTTAAACAAACGTTTAAAGTGTATTTTAGATACCTTAACACTCTGATAAGTGCATCCCAATGCTCTTGTCCCGGATTACAAGTATACCTACTTAACCTACTCACAGCATAGGCAATGTATGGTCTCGTACAGTTCATTAAATACATCAGACTTCCTATGACACGTGAATACTCAAGTTGCGAAACTCCATTTCCCTTGTTCTTCTTGAGTCTACAACAAGGATCATATGCGGTACTCGCAGGTTTACTATCAAACTGGTTATATTTTCTAAGAACAGACTCAACGTAATGAGATTGACTAAGACTATAACCATTAGACTCCCTTCTAATTTTCATCCCTAGGATTACATCAGCGGGACCTAAGTCTTTCATGTCAAAGTTCTCATTCAGCATGTTCTTAGTGAAAATAATTACATCTATGGTTGTACCTAGTATAAGCATATCATCAACATACAAGCATACAATCACACATGCATCATTCACAGTTTTAGTGTAAACACACTTGTCAGATTCATTTATTTTAAAACCACTAGAGAACATTACATGATCAAATTTTTCATGCCATTGTTTAGGTGCTTGTTTCAAGCCATACAAAGATTTTTTAAGTCTACACACTTTGTTTTCACAACCTTTCACTACAAAGCCCTCAGGTTGGTCCATGAATATTTCTTCATCTAATTCACCATTTAGAAACGTTGTTTTTACATCTATTTGATGTATCTCTAAGTTATGAATAGCAGCGATCGCAATTAACATCCTAATGGACGTAATTCTCGTGACAGGTGAATATGTGTCAAAGAAATCTACATATAGCCCTTAGCTACTAGTCTATCTTTATAGTTTTCCACAGTTCCATCTACTTTGCGTTTTTTCTTGAAGATCCATTTACAACATATGGGTTTGCACCCTAGAGGTAAATTTACAATCTTCCAAGTCTCATTTTGTATAATGGAATCCATTTCGCTAATAGTGGATTCTTTCCACCATAGAGCTTCAGAAGAAGTCATGGCCTCTTTATAGGTTTGTGGATCAGTTTTAGGTAAACAGGTTATGAAGTCTGGTCCAAAGATTTTTCTACTCTAAGTCTTTTGCCTCTTCTAGGCTCATAAACAGGTTCATCTTCTTCTACCGGTAAGGTATGGTTAGAAGAAGGAACATCTAGGGGATCTTCACATATCATGCGAGATTCAGATTTCAACGGAAACACATTTAAAAAATACAGCATCCCTAGATTCCATAATGGTGTTCACACCAATTTCTGAGTTGTCATAACTCACAACCATAAACCTATAAGCAGTGGTGTGTTCGGGATATCCTAGGAAGACACAATCAATTGTTTTGGGCCCTATCTTAGTCCTCTTAGGTGGAGGGATAGAAACCTTAGCCAAACACCCCCACACTTTGAAGTATGCATAAGAGGGTTGTTTTCCTTTCCATAATTCTTATGAAGATTTGTCTGATCCTTTAAAAGGCATTCTGTTCATGACATAACAAGCTGAGAGGACGACCCCCCCCCCACAAGTTCGCAGGTAGTCCTGAACTAATAAACATGGCATTCATCATCTCCTTAAGGGTTCGGTTTTTCCGTTCAGCCACACCATTAGATTGTGGTGAATAAGAAGGAGTTACTTCATGAATGATACCATGTTGTGCACAGAAGTCTCCTATAGGGATTACATATTCACGCCCACGCGGTCAGACCTAACGGTTTTAATGGTGGTACTCATTTGGTTTTCAACTTCTAATTTATATATTTTAAAGGCTTCTAAGGCATCATCCTTTCCTTTAAGTAAATAAATTTGACAATACCTAGTACAATCATCTATGAAAGTGACAAACCATTTTTTACCACCTCTAGTTTGAACAGATTTCATGTCAACTAGGTCTGTGTGAATTAATTCTAAGGGTTTAGAATTTCAGTGAATATTTTTATTATAGGGATTTTTAGCATATTTTGATTCTACACATATTTCACATTTATGTTCATTTTCCAAAGTGAATTTTGGAATGCAGCCTATGCTTGCCAATTTGTTCATTGATTTATAATTTACATGACCAAGTCTAACATGCCAGATATTCAATGACACACAAACATAAGAAGAATCAATTTTATTCATTTCAACAGAGGTTACATTCAATTTGTATAAGCCCTCAGATTTATAGCCCTTTCATACATAATCCTTTCCCTTAGTGATAATCACTTTTCCAGACTCAAATACAATTTTAAATCCCTTATCATCTAACACACCACTAGAAACAAGATTCTTGCAGATGTCCAGAACATGTAGAATCAATGTGAGAGTTTTTCCAGAAGAGAGCTTCAGCCCAACTTTTCCTTTTCCTACAACCTGTGCTGCAGACGAGTTACCCATGTAGAGTTTTTCTCCTTCTCCTACCGTCTGATAGGAGGTGAACATCTCTTTGTTTCCGCAGACATGTTTGGTAGCACCAGAGTCTACCCATCAGTCTCTCACATTGGTAACTAAATTAACTTCGAACACCGTGCCAGAAAACTCATTTTTGTTGTTTTCAACTAAATTTGCAATTGGCTTTTTAAAATTAGCATCCTTACGTTTTCTACAGTGTATTTCCATATGGCCAGAAATACCACACACATAACATGCTCCTTTAATTTTACCAATGCCAGATTTTGGTTTTTGAAAAGTACCTTTTCTTTGCGGGCCAGGCTTGCGTTTATTGTGATCCAGGCTTGGAGAAGATTTGTGTTCGCTGACATGTGCTTTGTTGGACATGTCCCTTGCAGAAGATACATTTTTGTCTTTTGAGAACAACAGTTCTTCAACTTGAATCTTCTTACCCAGTTCCACCATGCTAATTTCACCAGTTTCATGTCTTAGTCTTCTCTTGTACTCAGCCCAAGAATTAGGTAATTTCTCAATCACCGCCGAAACTTGAAATGTTTCGTCAATCACCATTCCTTCATCAATAATTTCATTAATAATTTGTTGAAGTTCCAGAAACTGATCTACCACAGATTTATCATTCACCATTTTATATTCCAAAAATCGTGCAACTAAAAATTTCTTGCTTCCCGCTGTTTCTGCTTCATATTTAGTTTCTAATGCAGTCCATAAATTAAATACATTAAAATTTTCTTTTGCATTGTAAAAGTCATACAAGGCATCTTCTAGGAAGTTCAGGATCTGGTTTTTAGCCATATAGTTTTGTCTCTTCCAAGTTCTCTTTCATTTTCAGGTTCATTCAACGATTCATCAAACGGCTTCAATACCAATTCATCCAGCATATGAAAACTCAGAAAAAATAGCATTTTTGATTGCCATCTTTTGAAGTCCTTTCCAGAAATTTTTTGAGGTCTGTCAACATCAGTCTTCGCCATTGGAACAGAAGTAGCAAATAACAAATATCGTGTTAAGATTATTGTTGCAATCTGTACAATGAACAAACTAAAAAGAAACTTGAAATTTTGTTAACGTTAGAAAAACAGAACCACTCTGATAATTTGAATCACACAATTGGGAAGAGCCACCTACTCAACAAATTGTCCTTAACACGATATTTGTCGGGTACACCTCAATTATGAGTGATGATATACCCCTACTGAAAAATCATGTCCAGGATAGAACTGCCCGCTATCAACTCAGTTAGCACAAATTTTAAGCACACAGTACGCACATCAAAGCGAGAAGAGGGAAAAAGTAGTCAGGACAGTGGCTGCCACTGGTGTAATTTGCAAATGAAAATTTCTTTAGCTTTTATAAGAGAAGATGGGTGAGGTTGAATTAAATGGTAATTAATTTAAAAGATTTTTTATTAATTCGAAATAATTACCATTAATAATAAAACGGTAAAATATATTTATTATAGGAATTAAAAAATAAAACCGTTAAGTATTGATTGGGAACTTGCGGGCTCACGCCGAGCACGCGCAAAACACATACAAGCTCCGTAAGCCCGTGACCCGCGTTCGTGCTCACATGTGTGATAAACATGCATCAATCCACTAGCCCATTGCCTTAGTCCTCCCCCTACCACAAAGGCATCTAAACCCTAAGGGCCCTCCCGTAGTTGCCATTTTTTTGGTAATAAAGAGAGCACTCATCCTTGGTTTGTCCAATGTGGGACTAACCAAAGGTTCTTCATTCACTAAAGAGTGAAAATGGAATTGTTATTTCCACCCAATTCAATCGCTAGTGTCTCTTTGATCCTAAGATCCAATCCCATTAAAACTATTTTAATTTTAACAAAGTCATTTCATCTCTAACAGATGGTTCCAAGTCTGTTATTGGTTTGGATGGTAAATCTTGAAAGGGAAATACAAAGGAATGGTATTAGCAGGTGAATATGCGTGTAACGGTCTGATTTTGGTTGAATTACAATCACAATTTTTTTTTTTAACTGTCAAGTTTGGTCTATTCTCAGCCACTGATCTAAATGAACATGTACAATAAGATTTGGCTTTTTTTTAATGTAATTGCTTTTCAATAAAACGGCACATGATGTGCTTAATTGAGTATAACTGTATAAGAGATAAATTGTTTGGGCCTTCTTTCGGCCTAAAACGTGAGAAACAGTTGGTCTTACAGTTTGGCCCATTAATTTGCCTTCCGCTTCTTAGCCACCATTTGGTGCAAACGTTTCCACTTTCCCAAATACCTCAGCCACTCTATAGTCTTCAGTCACATGTTACATGTTCCCTGCTCACTTTATGAACCTCCCCATATTTATCAATCATACAGATACAAAACAAACACAAAATATCAATATTTACAATAAATAGAATTATTAACACCTCAAGATGCAAAATATATAATTTAACTTAAAATAGGACACTAAAGCACTTGAGATGTGATAAATGTATATGTAATGATCTAAATATATACATTATTAGGCAGTATCACACACCCAAACCTTCATTTAACTCGTCCCCGAGTATAACAAAACTAAAAAAAATATTACATATACTATTTTCGTTGGTGTCTTGATTGCATTAAGCGAATGCAATAAGCTTTAAACCACTAAATGTCTAGTAGGCGAATTTAGTGTCGTGAGGACTTACTTAGAACGTACCTATAAACTTCGAAGACAAAATATGAGCTCATTTTCCATGAATCATGACACCTGCATCTCAATTTAATTCTCAACAGTTGGATATCATCAATCTAGCTTTCCAAGGCACAAATTCAGAATGGCACACATTGATTCATGATAGGATTCTGATGAACCTATTTATAATAACCGCAATCGCACGGTGTCTAACTAGTAGACAACGACAAATACATATCGAATCCACATGGAGCAGGGACTATACTGCTATCAATATCTCTAATCAACTACTCAAGTACAATATTTTTGGATTTTTAGAATTATGAAAGAAATAATAAAACAAACTAAACTAATAAAACAACTAAACAAAGAGAGTCGATAACTAGGGTTTTTAGTACCCACCACTATTTCTATTTAATTATTGAAGTGAAACATAACTCCTGAATATTTATCTATTGTTCGTTCTATAGACATCGCCTATTATATATATTAGAATCACAAATATCACCGGGACGCCCTAAGCATGGCGCATCAAACTCTAAGTCTCAACATACACCATCAAATTGCGTTAGCTGAAAAATTATACGAAACTAATTATATGTTCACAAATAATACCAGGATATTCTAAGCATACCCCATCAAAGGATTAAACCCAAGTATGAAATATCAAATAAGTAGGCAAATATATTTGGAATCCTATTAATTACGCGTAAAGGTTATTGTATTGTACAGAACCGGTGAAGCAACAACTAATTTTATCATTAAAATCAATAAATAAAATCATGGAACTAATCTATTCAAATCATAATAGTCTTTTGTTATATAAATCAATTCAATTAACCTAAAACTCCATGTGATTTCAAAATAAAACCCTAGCTACAAAAATCAGCAAAACATGGCTATGAATTTCTTAAAACACATTCAAAATAATTAACAAGAGTAGAGAGAAAAGATTAAACCATTATCTATGCCCTTTCAACTTCAATAGTTCTGTCTTTTTTTTCCTTCTCGAAATCTGCTCCAGAAGACAACAACCTCCAACCTTCCACAGAAAAACTCCAGCCGTCACTCCCTGCATAGTTCTCTCCGCCTGATAGCCTCCCAAAAACCCAAAACCAATCTCCACCTAGCGCCTCTGTCTCCAATCAATCCTTTCCCCTCCCTCTTCGCTGTCTCTCTCCACTTTTCTTTTATATTCTTTCGTCACCTGACAACTCACTTTTTCCCACGTGCCCCTCTTCGGATAACACTTTTTTTTCCTTCTTCTACTCGATCAGAACAACATCTTCTCTCGTCTCACGTGCTAACTCGTCTCATTTTTCTTGTTTTACGTCAGCCAATACCAATTTTTATTTACTTGTTGCTTTTGTGTCAGACTCTGTCCACACAAACGACCAAGTCTCCGACCATCCAATCAACATCCGCCTATCTCCTTCACATGCTTCTTCTATCTCTCTCACTTTTTCTTGTCAACTCTAGCCTTTTCAGTTTCTCTTTCAGTATCAAAAACTCAAAGAAAAGCCTGCCCGTTTCTGATCAAGACCTTCATAGCCACATCCTGCTTGTTTTTGCATAGTCCATAATTAAGTGGGATGAATTGGACACGAAATGTATGCTAACACTTTTGCCTTTTAACCACGCTTTCTTGTAACTCCGTATTTTAGGTATGCTACCTACAAAGACATAAAAATAATAAAAATTAGTACAAAATCAAGTTCTAGCAAATATAAATTAGATGATAAATATGTTTAATTTATGTTCGTATCAAATACCCCCAAACCTATATTTTGTTAGTCCTCGAGTAAAACTAATCTAAAAATTAAATTAAATTTTAACTCACTTTCGCATGAATCGCGACTATATTTAGCATATTTAATAAGCCTTTAAACCCCCTAGTGTCCCTAGTGGACGAGTTTTGTCTCGTGGGGGTTTACAAGAGATATACCCACAAAACCTTTACTCCAACTTCTAGCTACTTGTGAACCATTGGGGGTAGACACTACACATGCTATTTAGTTGGATACAAAATTCTTTGTCTGTAAGAATCATTACCCTGTATGAATCCAATTGTTGTACACGAGTTTGTACTCAGCGTACTAAAAAATTCATATAAGAATGCAAAACTCTACTCAAATAATCATCAAACATTCCAAAACTGGAAGGAAATTATCAACATTCACATTGGTCAAAATCAATCAAATTCAAACACATGGATAGATTAGAAGATGGAAATAAAAGTGATGAATGGTGCATATGTTGACTAAGGTGAACGGTGTTTCCCATATCTGTCTAAAGGTCGCCACCAAGATGAATCCTAATGGATTGAGATACGCTCCCACTGGTCTTATTCCTTATACTAATATTGACTCAACTGGTAAATATAAGGGTCCCAGCGGTCGATTTATTAAAAATAAAACAATTATTCACTTTTTTTTTCATCATTCATTTTTTTTCATTTTTTTTTGGTCTCAATTAAATACAATAATGGTGCTTGATATCAATCACTCTATTTCATCCCAACGACGATAACAAGTCGATACTAGTGCCCCACCAAATCACTTAGAGAAACACAAAATTACAAAAATAAAAACAGAAGGTGATATGATTATGACGATTCCGAGATATGCTTGTTCAATGATTATCATGTTATTTCTAACAACTGAGTGCATCCTTCTATGAATAGATCATTTAGCTGGGCACACCAATTCCTAGATAAAAGCTATGTTTCCATCTACCTAGAATGGTTAATGTCATCCTGAATGGTTCACAAGTTTCTAAATTTTGGAGTTTCATTATTAGCATCAATTTTTGGAAACTCTACCCCCAAACCTAAACTTACATTTTTCTCAATGTTTCAAGCCGTGCAACCTAGAATGGTATCCAATAAATATAAGTAAGAGAGACAAATATAAATTTCACCTGATTGACGCAAGAAAAACAATATTCTTTGTAATACATATCAAACGATAGTAATAACAAAGAACACTGAAAATAAAAATAAACAAAAATCCTAAAAAGAAAATAATAACAAGAAAATAAGAATCTACCTACTGGATATGTACATAAAGGATCTCCATACACTAACAACCTCGAAAATTTTGGGATCAACCCAAAATACAATATTTACAATCAATGACAGCCTCATACTCTCGCAGTAGCAACATAAAGATGATGAGATTATCAAAAGAAAAGAGCTACCCCCCAAACCTGGTTTTTGCAAAGGATATATCATTATGAACAAAAATAACCGAGTCAAAGGGTTCGCTAGGAATGGGAACTGAAACTAAATGAGAAACATGCACATATTCATAGATGTCACGAGATGCAAAGTAATCTAGTAATACTGGAGAAGCACGCAGTTCTAATCCAAAATTAGGAATCTTAAGAAGAGTTTTGCTAACAGTTCTAGGCATATTAACTTCTCCACTGGGTTTGTGACCCTGTACTAAATCATCATCGGGTTTATGTTGCCATTTTCCATAATCCAAAACTGGTGCAGAATCAAACAACCCATGAACTTCTTCAAAATGACTATCATCATCGTAGTAGGCTCCAAAATGGGCCAAGCAGGCCTCTAACAGATCATTAACACTATTGGTGCTAAAAGTGTTCTCAACTAGAGAATCAATCATGCAAACAGACTCCATATATACAAAGAAAATAAAAACAAAAATTCATATAAAATAAAATTGGTGGAAATTCTGGAAGTAAAAAAAAAAGCAATCACCAATTCATTCATTCCATAAATCGCACCACAAAAGAAAAAAAAATTGCTCTTACCCTTATAATTGGAACGAAAGAGTTCAAAAAAACTCAACTAAGTATTTTTCCTCTTCGAAAAGCAGTACTAGTACCTCGTATCAATATTCACAATTTAGGATAATGAGCGTCCAACCTGTTCAAATCGTTTAATATATAACTCACAACCAAGAAACTAGTGAGTATTTTGCAGCAGACAAATGTTGATGAGCTAGACGACTAGGAGCAACCCCAAAAGTACCAGAAACAAAATTCTAAGACACAAAACTAGTCAAAGAGAACTAAAAATTCTAAAGATAAAATAAAAATAAAAATATTGTACACAATAAAAAAATAAATTAAATAAAAAACTAAACTACAATTAGAAAATCAAAAATACTAAATACAATATTTCACAACCACTCCCCGGAAGCGGCACCAAAAGTTGATAGGATTCTGACGAACCTATCTATAATAACCGCAATCGCACGTCGTCTAACTAGTAGACACCGACAAATACGGGTTGAACCCACAGGGAGCGGGGAGAATACTGCTATCAATATCTCAAATCAACTAATCAAGAACAATATTTTTGGATTTTTAGAATTATGAATGAAATAATAAAACAAACTAAACTAATAAAACAACTAAACATAGAGAGTCGGTAACCAGGATTTTAATATCCACCACTATTTTTATTTAATTACTGAAGTGAAACATAACTTCTGAATATTTATCTATTGTTCGTTCTATTGATATCACCTATTATATATATTAGAGTTGCAAATATCACTGGGACGCCCTAAGCATGGTGCATAAAAAACTCTAAGTCCCAGCGTACACCATCAAGTTGCGTTAGCGAGAAAATTATACGAAACTAATTATAGGTTCACAAACAATACCAGAATATTTTAAGCATACCCTATCAAAGGATTTAACCCAAGTGTGAAATATCAAATAAGTAGACAAATATATTTGCAATCCTATTAATTACGCGTAAAGGTTATTGTATTGTACAGAAACGGTGAGGCAACAACTAATTTTATCATTAAAATCAATAAATAAAATCATGAACTAATCTATTCAAATCATAATATTCTTTGGTTATATAAATCAATTCAATTAACCTAAAACTCCATGTGGTTTCAACATTAAACCATAGCTACAAAAATCAGCAAGACATGGCTATGGATTTCTTAAAACCCATTCAATATAATTAACAAGAGTAGAGAGAAAAGATTAAACCCTTATCTGTACCCTTTCAACTTCAGTAGTTCTGTCTTTTTTTTCCTTCTCGAAATCTGCTCCAGAAGACAACAACCTTCAACCTTCCATAGAAAAACTCCAACTGTCACTCCCTGTACAGTTCTCTCCGCCTGATAACCTCCCAAAAAACCAGAACCAATCCCCACCTAGCGCCTTCGTCTCCAATTAATCCTTCCCCCCTCCCTCTCCGTCTGTCTCTCTCCATTTTTCTTTTATATTCTTTCGTCACCTGACAACTCACCTTTTCCCACGTGCCCCTCTTCGGCTAACACTTTTTCTTCCTTCTTCTAATCGATCAGAACAACATTTTCTCTCGTCTCACGTCCTAACTTGTCTTATTTTTCTTGTTTTACGTCAGCCAACACCAATTTTTATTTACTTGTTGCTTTTGGGTCAGGCTCTGTCTACCCAAACGACCAAGCCTCCGACCATCCAATCAACAACCACCTATCTCCTTCACATGCTTCTTCTATCTCTCTCACTTTTTCTTATCAACTCCAGCCTTTTCAGTTCCTCTTTCAGTATCAAAAACTCAAAGAAAATCCTCCCCGTTTCTGATCAAGACCTTCATAGCCACGTCCTGCTTGTTTTTGCATAGTCCATAATTGAGTGGGTTGAATTGGACACAAAATGTATGCTAACACTTTTGCCTTTTAACCACGTTTTCTTGTAACTCCGGATTTTAGGTATGTTACCTATAAAAATATTAAAATAATAAAAATGAGTACAAAATCAAGTGCTAACAAATATAAATTAAATGATAAATATGTTTAATTTATGTTCGTACCAATTCGAGCACTTAAAAATTGAAATATAAGAGTTCAAGTCGTGAACATTTGATAAGTATGTAAAGTAAAATCTATTCTAGGCATGTGTAAATAATTTATCAAACTGAAGTTCTAACTACCAATTACTAAGATATAATTGTAAACTAGGAACCGATTTAAAACCAAGCTAGATGTCTGGCTTTATGATAAATGTGAAAGTTTACCTTAATTTTCAATGATATTTCAACTTACCCATGTTGTACATCGATGACATACACCCTCTCTTACTTTTTACAAGACTTATTTATAACATACAAAAATGTTTGAGTATCTATCTAAATGAATACTCTATAGTATGGAATACAAGAAAAAGAAAAGGTGATCCATGAAACAAAAGATAACGAAAACGGACTCCATTATCATTTTCATTTTTTCTCTGAAATATATATATATATATATATATACAAACTTTTTCTTTTCTGTTTTTTTTCTCTCCAAATTTTTTTTTGATGAAAGAATCAAGACACAAGATATTACTACGATTCAGCCTAACACAAAGTTACATTACATTAAGACATTGGTAGCCCTTTTCGATGCACCCAGTCAAATTGGATGGTTGTTTTTCTTAATGTGTGCATCAATTTCTATCCCAACCAACCAATGAACAAGTTAGTCAAGTCTTATCGGTGTTCAAGATGACTGGCAGTCTACTAGACCTATGTAAATTCCAGACGCTAAATACGCTTGATAGATATTCAAAAGAGTAAATCAAAATCACATGTTATGGTGCTGGAATCAGGAATTTATCAAACAAGTGCCTAGTCATCTAGATTCAGAACCCAAAGATATCATATATATGCACAGGCATCATAGATCAAGGTAGATGAGCTCAACTAATTATTATTATTTATTTATTTTATGACAGAGCTTAGTTTCATTTATAGCATAATATCAAGCATATGGTATCTACCTGTCATCCTCAAACCTAAATTAAACATTGTCTTTAATGTTTCAAATGATTAAGCATTCGCAACATACCATGAAGAACCATGCTGAGAAGGAATAAACATAGATTACCAGATTTCGATGATCGTTACAAATAAGAACTCTTTTATCTGTCGTTATGATCCAATCAGAGATCAGCTGAGTGTAACATGGATTAGCACAAAACATATGCGCCACAGTA
>JAJJMC010005141.1:3147297-3284186 GCA_023531435.1 Papaver californicum
AGTAGCCTCACACATATATAACATGACAAAAATTCAAGTGAGGCTGCCAAAATGAACGAGCTACCCCAAACCTGAAATTTTCAACAAGTATGCTTTTGGACACAAAATCTAGCAATTTTAGGGCTACATCATGCAAAAGATCCAAGTCTGAATGTACTGTATTAGGGATGTGTAGAGGAACATGAATACATTCCAACTGTTGTTCCTCAAAGACATTATGTTTAGCTGCAAAATAGTCCAAAAGGACTTGAGAAGCACATAATTTCAAGCCTAGATTAGGAATTTTCAGAAAAGTTGGTTTTAAAAAAAATTTACAAACAAAATGTATGTTGGATGTAAGACCATTTATTTGTGACATGCGCATGGCGCTAGCTAGATACATCCAACTTGGTTTCATGTATAAGACCATTAGTACCATTACACACTCTCCTAAGTCAGAAACAAATATGATATCATGGTCACATTCATTGAGCAAACAATCAAGGCCCAAATCAGAATCATTATTTGAGGAAACAATATTTGTGGAAGGCTCCACAATATGGTCTAGCATTTCAGAGTTACAAGACTCTGAAATTTCATTTTCAGAAATAACGAACTCGACATCAAAAATACATGACAAACCTACCCCATCAAAACCATTAGTGTTCTCTGCCCATGCATATGCCTCTAAAATAGATGAATATGCATTGTCATTTTCAATAATAGTGTATGAAACACTATATTCAGAATTAAGCTCCTTGGGAGAAACAAACATTTCACATTCATAGTCCACATGCTCATCACTTCTTTCATTTTCATTTGGTACAATGACAACTTGGCTCATTACAGGTTATAAACCTTGTTTAGGGTCCTTATTCCATGAAAAATTCGGGTCAGTTATTCATCCGGGATCACAATTCTGTGAGTAGGATGATTCGTTTTCATTGATAGAGAACATCAAATGATGTAATCTAGACTGCTTGAAGGCATGCAAAACAGAGCAGTTTTCAATTAAATGGCCTACACTATCACACAGGATACAAACAGAGACTTCAATCTGGTTACATGGCTTAGGTGCAACAGAATTTTCATATGTGCACCTCTCTAGAGCTTCAAGACTTGTAATTAAGGATTCCATACTTCTGTCAGAGTCAAAATCAGACTGTAACTCATGAAGATCATCCTTATCATGTGACACTGACCTAGCTTCTCTACAAGATGCCTATTGATGGGTTTTCTCTGCAGTGTCAGCTAAATATGACCATGCCTCGTCCACAGTTTTATCAATGAATTCACCATTACACGTAGACTCAACCATGGCTCAAGAATTAAAGTCTAATCCTTTGTAAAGAATTGTGACCAGTCTCCACTTCTCAAATCCATGATGAGGACATTCAAGTAACAAATCATTAAACCGCTCAAAATAATGAAAAAGTGTCTCTTTATCTAACTGGACAAAACAGTTAGTACTATGGCGAATGCTGATGGTTCTATGATTTGGAAAGAACTTTTAAAAATATTCTTTTGTGAGTTGACCCCAAGTGGTAATTGACTGTGGTCGCAAAGTGTAAAACCAAGCTTTATCTCTTTCTTTAACGAAAATGAAAACAAACACAGTTTTAAATAGTCATCGAACATATGGTTAAACATTTGTATCTTGTCCGCATTCAATTTAAATGGACCAACAGATTGGGGTAACCACATTGATGATCATATAGACCCCTGTTGAGGGAGCTAATACCTTTGATCTTTGGGATGATTTTAGTATGGGTCTGTTCATTTGCTCTTTGGGATGATTTTAGTATGGGTCTGTTCATTTCCTATCTAAAGTTTAAAATACAATCTTAAATACCCTGTTAAAACCAATGGTTTCTACAAATTGAATTTAAGTTGGATTTTTTTTAAAGTTCTTGAAACATGGTTTTTATTGTTTGAGAAGTTTATTTCCTAATTTGTGATAAGAACTAGTGTAGAAAACTTTGTGAACTGAGTTCCTAAATGGTGTTCTTCATTTGAGAAGTAAATGAAAACTTCCTTTTTGTCTTGTTACTAATTTAAAATTGAAAACATAGAGTTTTAAAATAAAAATAAACCTAAAAATGGTTGTTTAAAATTGAGTTTATTTAAATGGAATTTTCAAAAAGGGTCCTTGTTTTAAAAAGAAAATGAAAGTCTTTCTTAATAGTTTGGTTCGTTAAATTGATTTTTGAATGTGTTAGTTTTGTTATTGATACTAGTTGTGAGGAGATTTTTTTTTCTCTTATTCCCCTTTTTTTGTTTATGGTAGTTTTAAGCCTTTTCTGACCTCCTCTAGGGTGCCTGGTTTTTTGAATTTGGGTTTTCTTTGTTAGAGAAGTAAATGAAAACTTCTTATCTGCTGTGTTACCAATTTAAAATTGAAAACCCATAATTTTAAAATGAAAATGAACCTAAAAATGGTTGTTTAAAGTTGATTCTATTTAAATGGGATTTCCAAAAATAATCATTTGTTTTAAAAAAAAATGAAAATTTTCTTAATAGTCTGGTTCTTTTATAAGGAGGATTTCTTTTATTACCTTTCTTTGTTTTGGGTGGTCTTAGGCCTTTCGCTAATCTCCTCTAGGGTGTGGTCTTTTAAACCTTTGCAGGAAACACCTTTAGTCATGTATTTTCTTTATCATGATAGGTTGCTAGCGGTATGTGTTAATTGTTTGGTAAGGATATATTTAATCTTTTCTCCTTGTGTGTGTTTCTTGTTTTCCCTTGCTGTGGTTAGTATGCATCTTGTTCCTACCTTTTTGTTAAATTTTAAAACCTCTTTGAATTCCTATTATGCTAGTTATATTATTGACCTTTTGCTTGCGAACCAACTGTAAAATGAAGATTTATCCTCAGTTTTTCAAACCTAGCCCCTCTGAATACGACAAAGCCCCCAGGTAAGTCCCTTTAAATCATCTCTGTCATCTTTTTTATCTTTAGATTTTTTTTAGTGCATATTAGTGTGACTTTTGTTTCCATATGAACATCTCAAATTTGCTTCCTTTGGTTGTGTTTTAGCTGTTTTTTCCATTTTTTTTATGTGTATAAGGTATCAAGTCTTTTTCAAGCTTCTGGTGCTCGGTCTTAGGCGCAACTCGATTTTGTCTACTCAGGAGCCTGCTTCTTACTCTTGTCTTTTCTCTCTTTTCTCCTGCTCTTCATTTTATTTATCCTAATGCTTATTTCTCTTATGGATTCTTTTCAAGTTCACTAGCTTGGATTACCTTCAACATTCTGATATGTAAAATCTAGATCTATAAATAGCTTTGTTGTTAGTTTTTGAGTTATGCTGAACCTTAGGGATTACTTTAAGAATTTTGTTGTACGTAGTTAGTAACTTATTGGTTGAACTTCATTCCTTTTTGTGCCTTCCTGTACAAAGATTTTTTAGTTTTTCCTTTTTTGGTATCACTTTGTTTCGTTTTGCTTTTCCTATTTATTAGTTTCCTTTATGCTTCTTAGTTAGTCATTACTTTATAGTGTTGGTATTAGTACCTAGGCCTTCTAGTATTTAGTTTATAATGTCAGTTTTGAGTTTAACTTATATGGGTAGTTTTTCTTTTCATGGAAATATGACATCTCCTTTGAAACAACATGATGTTGAAATCAATGTTGACTATGTTTTGTCTTGGTCCGATTTTATAAATCGTGACGCAACTACTTGTGTTTCTTCGGAGATAAATTTCTCACTTTATAAGTTCTTGATTGCAGATTAGTTTAAAACGACATTCTTAATCGCTAAGAGGACGAATTCTCTATCTTGTACGAGTCATCGTGACACTTCTATTAGTCTTGCTATTGATAGAAGGGATCAAGACCATGCATTGATAATTTTATCGTGAGTGAAGACGCTCATCTTCCACAACTTGTTTGTGGCGACATACATACGATCAACATTGGATGACAACTCATTGGGTACCGATGCAGAGCAAAGAATTTCAATGCATTTGAAGAATTATAAATGTAAGTTTATCTTTCTAGGTAGATTTAACTTCGTTATAGTTTTATGGACATTCCACGTTGCACTCTTTTCCTTAGTAAAGGGTTTACCACAATGGGTTTTCCTTGACAAAGTTTTTAATAAGACAACAAAAGCGAATCCTATCCTTTTAGTTTTTAAATTTATTTCTTAAGTATTGTTTATGAAGCTGGTGATTTGGGTTTACGTTGGAGACATATCCCTTCCTAGGATAACCTTAAATGATCTAGTCCAAATCATTTAACCGGTCTTCTATAAATCGATTAATTCACACACAAAAAAAGAGTATATTAGGATAACACAATACATGAGAGCTGATTTACTCGTGCAGGATACATATAATCCTGGAGAGTACGGGGCCGATTCATAATTAATGAGCACGTAAGTATGATATTTTTATACGCATATTTATATTAGCTGGACATATTTACTTCGCTAATACATTTGTTTGATCACCGGAGGAATAAACATCTAAGTTAGAAGCTTAAGTGTCATTTGCGATAAAACAACTTATTTATCTCATGGACAAGTCAGTGTACTGGTTAACAAATTCTTTTATTTTCCAAGCATGTAACTGGCACAAGGTGAATATGCAGTGAGACGTGGCATCATTACCACCTTATCTCATGTTGGATTAAAGCATCAAGTATAATAATCTGTTATTTGGAAAAAGAAAATAAATTCTCATTTCTTTAATCAAACACCATTTTCGTTTCTAACCGAGAGAGGAAGCTGTTTTGGGAATAAACTGGTGATACAGTCAAATCCATTCTTCATGGATCGATTCAGATTTGGGTGATTTGTGAGTTGATTTTGAGTTCAAAATAGAGAAAGGCTGAATTCGATGCAGATAGTGAAACAGAAAAATGGGTATTGACTAATTGGGTTGTTGTTCCATGGGTTTGCAGAGAATCTGTGATGGATATGTATGGTTTGATTTTATGGGTTTCACTTGAATTTGGAAGATGGGTTCGGGAGGTGTTTTCTGTGGATGAAATAAGTTGAGATTTGATATATACAAGATGAAATCAAACTACAACAGATATTATAAGTGGTTGTTTTGATATAGTGGGCTTAGGTTTGATTTGAATGAATATATGTATGATTTGAATGAATGCGTGATTGATGTTTGCAGGGAAGGAGAATGTTCATGTTGAAATCAGCAACTCATGAACAGAATCATGCGTATGAAGTGTTCGACACAACTACTCAAACAAATTGTAGCTGTTAGGGAAAGAAACTATGGCTCGAGATTGGGTTCAGATCAATGTAGTCAATCTCGGATCTCGGTCGCGTCGCGGTCGGGACCGTGACATCTTGACACCTTTATCTTGGGGAGATTATCGGTGAAATATCGGATAAATGTAAATGTTAGATTTATTTCAAATATAATACATAAACATAAATTTTAAGAAAGAAAAACAAATAATGAGTTAAACAACGAGCTATGTGCTGGAGGCAAAAAAGAGATGGTCACTCAGGCAATAACACAAACATGTTATGTACCATTTTTCATTCACTACAGCTGCAGATTTTTATAACTTCTAAATTCTTTCTAGTTCTTGCAAAGATAAGTTTAAGATAAATCCATCATTCGGAAGCCATACATTCAATTCATTCATCAAACAAAAATAAGAATCAACCTAAACCAATTTTTCCTTTCAAAAAGCTATCATCCTACCTTCCTTGACTTGATTAGGTCTCAATTCGGGAAGAAGAAGAAGAACAATGCAGCAAGATTCGAAGTTTCGTGCATTCTAATCAAAGATAGAGGAGGGGTTAGATCATTGGCTCGGGTTGGTGATGGAATTCATCTAGAATTTTGGTAACATAAGTTTTTTTTTATAAATCAGATTTCGAGAGCCATGATGTCATTAGTAGCTTTGGGTCCAACTTTTTTGTCAAAAAAAAAATTAAAAAAAAATCAAAAAAAAATTTCAAAAAAAAACAAAAAAAAAAAAAAAAAAAAAAAATCAAAAAAGAACTTTTGGATCCAATATCGGCCGAGATACGGGCGTCGCGGTCGATATTCACGTTCAAATCGCGGGAAGCGAGATCTCGGATATCGTTAAGGAAAATGATAGATACCTTGAAAATCGCCGCAATCTCGGCCGTAACGGTCGAAATTGACTACATTGGTTCAGATTTAATGTGGATTTTTTGAAGTTTCCAAGCAGCCGAAAGGTGTAGCATGTCCAAGTATTTTAGTTGGTCTAGCCACGGTGTGGTCTGATTTGGGAAGGAGTCTGACTTTGGGAATCAGGTAGTGTTGGATTGGGCCTTTGGGTGGTTATTACTTATTATGTTTTAATTGAAACCCCAACAACACCTAAATATAGCCGCGAACAGATAGGTGGAGTGGATACCCGGTCTACAGTGAAAACTAGGTTTTTAGCTTTTGTTTTCATAGACAGTTGATTATTATCTTTATCAATTTTCATGGCTTTTAAGAAAACTATATATCGATAAATTTTTTATTTAGGGTGAAAGGATGAAGTTGTAGAAATAAATTTACATGTATTTTAAAATTAGGGTTTTTAATTATATGAGCTTAATGTTAATTTTTTTGTCTCTCTTTCGATGTTTTACATTTTCAATGATTTTTTCATGGTCTATGCTAAATATATTTCACTATTTGATTAGTAGAAGAATTTGTTAACCCTTTTGTAATATTTTTTTATGAATATTCTTTGACTATTTATGCCACGTATACTTAGTACTATGAAATTTTACTTTTAGGTTGAGAACAAACAATTTTTTTTTGATAATTTATATCTACAATTCTTAAACAAAATATCTTCTCTGTACAAGTAGCTAGATTTGCTACTTTGCATGAGTAAAACCGATACCCCTTGTGATGAGTGCAAGTAAACCCTAATCTTGGACGGATTCTGAAAACCTTAACACTTTTCTACTCATGATTACAATCTTCAAAACACTTGTTTTTCATAATTTTTTAGTTTAACATCAGAATTTCTTAGATGAAATAACATTCTTAGACTCGAAAGTTACTTGTATTAGTTAACATAAGTGATTCATCTTATTCCTTGTGCGAACGAACCGTATTTGTTATTGTCTACATCTTTGGACATTGTGCGCTGTGGCAAAACAAAATTGGTATTTCGACGCATCAAGTTTATTGTACCGCTGCCGGACATCGGTTGGAAATTACTTTCTAGTTAATAATTTGACTATCTTGTCGTAGTTTAGGATTTTATTTTTACTATTTTTTCTTTATTTTTAGTTTCTCTTTTAGATTTTCCTTAGAGCAAGGGCTATGTGATAGAGTGTTTTAACACTCTATCCCTTTCAAAATGAAGGAGTGAATAGGTGAAGAAGTGTTTTTTGTACTATGGGAAGTAGAGAAAAATAGGCTAGACGGGTGAAGTTCTCCCGTCTAGCTTTCAAACTTATTTTTTTTAATAAAAAAATAGCCAGACGGGTGAAGTTTCCCCGTCTGGCTTTCAAACATATGACAATCGTTGGATACACATATCAAAGTCGTTGGATGAAACTTTTACCCAGACGGTTGAGATCCAAACGGCTGATGTTCACCCGTCTAATGAAGGCTGCTGAGCACTCCTTCGATTGAAGAAGTGGGTGATAGTTTTTGGGTGAAAGAGTGTCTTTTCTCTACCCATAGTAGAGTCTAATTAGCTCTTTTTAGGTGAAACTCTTCCATTTTGAAGGAGAAAACTCTACTCATACCCCTTGTTCTTATGTACCATTCTTAGTTTAAAGAGCGGCATTGGAATCCTTTACGGGCGAAAAGTAAGTAAATATATGATATTCTCGCAAAGTTTTTGCAACGTGAGTTATTGGGTAAATTTTGCATTTTATTATGGATTCTGGTGACTTGGATTCTTTTGTTGCATTTTGGAATCTTTCCAAAAGAGCCTTGAAAAATGAGTGATCTAATAGTTCACTTGAGGAATATGCATATGCACCTTCCTATTATCAGAAACCTAAGAGTGAAGAGTTTGCCAATAATGATTGGAATTATTCTCATGATTTTAATCATCCCCAACCTTGTGACGGTTATGATTACCACCAACCTTACCCAGGCAATGAGCCGCATTATATGTAATTTCAATTATTATTTACACACGCACCATTCACAATATGAGAGAGATGATCACTTATACTGTGAATTATCTTCATCATTCTTATCTTAAATGGAACAATGGAGTCTCGATATGGTCAAATCAACTGAAAGATCTGCTCAAAGAATTGCTAAACTTTTACAGCGAGCAGATAATTGTCCTCTTTATAATGCTTCAAGTTATGATTTGTTCTCATGATATTAATAATCAAACAGTTATGAATAATGAATCTTTGTGCTTTAAGAATGGTGATGAATTTTACACTTATGATTATAGTAATAGAGATATTGTTATGACATCTGAATTCGGTATATCTTGTTACACTGTGGATTGTACTGATGATTAAGGATTTAGAAGAACCTACTTATACAGGTGTAGATGGTGAGTTTTTGACAAGGGCTAGAATTATTATAAAATTGCCCTCTGCCAAGCAGCAGGAATATAAAAGGATATATGCATATTTATGCGCGTATGCCTGGCTCTATACCAAAACATGGAATATCATGTCTTTACTTATATTCCACAAGCGAATTAAGAATACAGATTCTCTATAAACACTCTAAACTAGCCTCGCAGCCTCCTCAATACTCACAATATTTATGCCCTATCGAACTAGTTTCAAGTCGTATAAATTCCACAACTGAATCCCTTGAACTTGTCTCGAGTGCTGGCATCGATGTTCCTGTAACATCTATCAAATCGGAGAATAGCTAAATGCTTAAACCCCAGGATATACTCTAGCTTAACGCTCCGTTCTTAAGAAACTCTTCTCAAATTGCTCTTCTGAGCTCAAATATATTACTTTATCATTTTTCTTAAAGATAGGCCACGAATTATGCGCCACTCCTCTTAGACATGCCACAAACAAGAAGCAATGCCTTAAAAGACTCATTGAGCCTCTAAGCTAGGCTAAGTATAGCCTTTTATCCCATTAGCTCCAGGCTAGCACCAGCTGTTTGGATTAACACCACTGTAGCGCTAGCTCCCCACCTTAGCGCTAACCCTAGCACTCAAAAAAACGCCAACTAGCTTAGCGCGGCATTAGCTAGCGCATCTTGGCCTGATGCGGCCTTAGCTATTGATGCGCCCCTGGCAAGCACGTCCCTAGCTTAGCGTCCCTATCAAGATGTACTCCTTATATTAGCGCCCATATTTATGCGTCCCCGAGTACCATCCCCATCAAATCTAGCGCATCCCTAGCCTGATCCACCCTAGATGGTGCATCCCATGCCTGACGCGTCTTTTCTAGTACGTCCCTGACGCTCGTGTTCTTAGATAGCACGTCCCTGACGCTCGTGTTCTTAGCTAGCACGTCTTGACTAGCACGTCCCTAGCTTAGCGTATACTTGGCCAAGCACATCTTGGCTATAACACATCCCAGGCCATAAACGCATTGGTGCTAACTACACTTGACCTAGCTAAAGTGCTAACTTCAAAAGTCCTTGGCACTAGCTTCGTAACCCTAGCATAATTGATACTCACTAGAATATATACACATTAGACTTGCTCCTGAAACATTAACACATTAGGTTTTGTGCCTAAAAAGCTAGCACATTACTATTTGTGCTAAGTATCTAGTACCAGCCTTGCTAGCTACTTCCTTCAGAATATGCCTTTCTTTCCAATATTGGTCTAATACCAATCTTATATGGTTTTCTAACAAATCTTCTTGCTTAAGAAGCGCCTAAAATATTTGTCCTCGAATGCCTTTCATACTTATGCTTAGTAACTTCTGGGATAATACTTAGCCATTAAATATGCCATATTACTCTTAAGCCAGTACCACTGAACTTACCAGACTCGACACTAATCAGTCTGATTATCAATTTAGTGAGTTGCACAACTTGCCTCACTGACTTGGCAAGTCATTTGACTTGAATTGACTTAATCAAAAATAATAGTGGCTTATGACTCCACTATCTCCGAGATATCAAATACAGCACATGGGGGGATTCTCATTGGGGTATTGGTATGGCGGTCTATGGAAATCGTGTGTTGTGGCAACATATCCACGAACAAGAAGGTAACAAGTAGTGGGACGGTTACAGAACAATTGAGAGGAGTGGTCAGACAGGTCTTCCTTACTTTCCGGACATGACCCCAATACAATCTCCACAATCAGCACTTCTCCACCTCTCCCTAACTTCCACCACTTACGATAAATTAGTGTGTCTCCTTTGAATTATAAATAAATTATTCTCATCTACTCGACACAAGACAACAAGACAGAGGAAACTAAGATATACAGAATTAGCGATTCATCTCAGAGATAATCCTTTCTTCTTCTCACACTATTTATCACACTAATACTACTCAACCTTTTTTTTTCCATCCTTTAAGACCTATCCAATTTTCTCCACCTTTGTGATCGAAGTAGTACGTGAATGACCATATGTTTGGTTTAGGCTCGTTCTGTTTAAGCTTGATCTCTTGAACCTACTTGAAAATACTCTTTTGCAGTACATTTGTTTTCACCCTAAAACAATTGGCGACCACAGTGGGAGATCAACCTCTCAATTACAAAAGCCAATTTTCAGTTATTCAAGATGGTGGATCTTAGGTCTGGAGCAGTTGCAACTCCTATAGTCGGTTCAGGTAGTACTGGTGGAGGCGATTCTGAAAACACCTTTGTTACAAATGAACCTCCTCGTATTAATACTACTACTACACCTCCTCTCAGTGACAAGACTGCTGAAACTACCGAGAACACTCAAACTCCATCCAGCAGCCGATCTGATGAAAAACAAGAAGTTCTTTCCAGAAAACAGGTTTACATGGCCACTACTCAGAAGGAAGTACCTGCTTACCTCAAAACTCTAACAGAGCAACTTTCCTCAGAACAACACCATTTCCTGACGGAGCAAACCAAGACCAACCTTACAGCAACCACTGGCGCTGGCATGTCAAAGACTCAAAGGAACGATGAAGTTCATATCATTCCTGATCGTCCACCACAGAGGTACCAACATCCTGATTTTGTCACCCGTGAAGATCCGAAGAGACTCCTACAAAACCATGGAAAGGAAGACGCATCCTCGATCCATCAACACCAACCTTCTTACCCGCCTGAAATTCAAAGGATCCTTCTACCGGAAGGTTACTCATCTCCTACTTTCTCATTATACTATGGAACTGGAAATGCTCGAGAGCACGTCTCTCGATTTATCAAATCACTCGGGGGACATGAATATAATCATGTGTTACGTTTCAAAGAATTTTCAAAGTCCCTTACTCGAAGAGCCTACACGTGGTACAACAATATTACTCCCAACAACATCTCTGATTAGGAATACATGGTTAATGCCTTCTACAAGAAGTACTTCTTTGTCTCCAAGAAAATCATCCTTCCAAAGAAATAATAAGCACCCCAATGAATACGTGAAGAGAGTAAGAATTCAAACACTGGATTGTCACGATCCAAATATGACAGAACACCAACTAGTGGAGCTCTGTATTAATGGTATGATCCCTGTTTATCGTGTTCTTTTGGAAAATTTATGTTTTCAGATCTTCTATGAGTTACATGAAGCCGCGAAGTAATCTTCCACAACTGCTCCCTCCCTCTTAGAGAGAATCAGACCGGAAAGAGAAGAAAATCGTGGAAACGCATATAGAAGTCGACGACTAGTCAATAAACAGTTCAATATTCAACCACCAATTCGTGTTGTCAATAACGAGGGATCCAAGAGAAAAGCTCCATCTCAACTAGAGTCACAAACAAAGAATTCTCCTTCCAATCCTACATCAACACCAGTACAAACTCGAAGATTAAATCCGTCTTAGAACAAAGCCAAAACTTTGCAACAACAGTTACAGCCGCAACATGGAAAAGATGTTAAGCTAAATATAATGTTCCCAGATTTCCCAGTTCCAATGGAAGAAGTACTCGAACTACTCGAGGCCTGGATGGAAGACAATATCGTCCAGTTACCACCCGTATGTTGAATCCCACAACTCAGCAGATGACAGATCCGAAATACTGTCATAATCATCGATATATCAATCATCCAACCAGTAAGTGAAGCGTATCTTCAAAGAAAATATGGAATCAGGAGAATTGCAATTAGAAGATAAAGGAGTCCATAAAAATTCCCTTGTTGTTAGAAATTTCACTCTCTCCGGGAAGCCAACTAATCAATAGTTCAATCTCTGATGGAACGCATGTGCGAGCTTCTCTATCTCTCGAAAGGACAACGCAAAAATATATTTTCTTCCCTGAATAATCTCGTAGATGGAAAGCGCTTATTCTTCAAATAGGATATTCGCACTCAAGTTAATCCTCCCTTGAAGAACATGGTCTACACGAATGATAAGGAATGTAGCTGGGGACTCCCCACAAAGCCTGGAGATTCAATTCGTACTTCAAAACTTAACCAAGTAAGTCCCGCTTCCCAAACTCCTATACAATCAATAACCTCATATCCTGTCAGAACTCGGGGACCCTGCTTATAAGACAACTATGTCACAGCCAGACGATGTGAATGGAAAGCTGATTCATTTTAATATTTTATAAAATGGTTGAAAATTTCTTTTGTTAAGAATGAGAAGATTTATGACTCATTTGTGAGTCAATTTGCTTTTGATAATGAGAAGAAACGTCGCCAACCATCCTTAATTGTACAAAAGAGAAGGCTTTTCATACGATATGCTAGAGTCTGGGCCTTTTCGAATTGGAAGCACGATTCAAAAAATTACTAAGAGGGAACAAATTTTTACATCAATTCCTCTAATTATGAAGAAGAACCTTACATAATCACGGAGACTCTACTAGGTGGCCACTACAAGCTCATAAACAGTGACAAGCCAGAAGGAATAGTAATTCATGGAAAGTGTCTCAAAGCTTGTAAAGCCTGAGTACTTCATTGTTTTATTTCAAATAGTTCCTTATTTTGATTTCTATATTCATAGTTAGGTTTTTCAAGTTTATCAATCAATATCCTTATCCATTCCCATAAAAAAAAGTCTATCCCTCTACAAATAACTTGTCAAAAAAAATCAAGCTACTCAAAATCCCAAAAGAAAAACCATAAATGTGTTTATAAAATTATAAAACTAGAAAAATTCCTTGAAAGCTGGCTCAGTCCCTACAAAAGACTCATTTTTTATCCTTCCAAGAGTCTCAGCCGCAAGTTCCAATTCCTGGGAAATCCTTTCAACCTCTTCTCTATCCTTAGTCACCACTTCCAGACTAGCAAGTTCTCCTACTTCAGCAAAATGCTCTCGCATTGAACCTAAAGAGTGACAGACCCACGTGACATTCAGACCAGAGTTCTCGGCGTTATTCACAACTTCCTCCCACTCCTCGAAAACTGCATCAGAAACTTCATTTCGAGAGAGTGAGATCATCTCATGTATGATGGGAAACAAACTAGACATGTTTCGTTCTAAAGGCATGTAGTTCCTGGAATTATCTACAAAAAAGTGGCCAAATTTCTTCTATATATTTGTATATAACTCGTCATAGGTGGATGGAATCCTTCAACGCGCATGTACCCAGGAAGAATTATGTTGGAGCCAAAGTCAATATTAATACCTGCACCAGGATAATCAATGGAAGCACTACCCTCAACAAGCATGCAAGAAGGAGTCTTCTCATGATTTTCATTATGGGAGAGGGAATTATCTACATCGGGATCAACGACAATTCTTGTTCCTTCACTAGAAAGCTCAACTCTTTTATTTTGAATCAAAACGTTTCAAACAAAATTCTTGAGCATGAACCATAAAAATTTTCATACATAATCATAAATATCATATACATTCATTACAAAGTGATTTAAAGGATTATATGAGTTGGAACAATCACAAGATGTTTTACAGAAAACGTCTTATAAGCAATTTTTACTACCTCTCGAAAACTATGAAGCTGACAACAATTGGTGATGAATCTTGGCATGGTTCTTATATAAAATGTTTCTTATTGGTATATACTATAACGTATTAAAAGGGCGCATCAATCGGATAAACGAGCTAAGAGTTATGGCAAAAACGACTAGCGGAGTCGAATCTAAGAACTATCAGGATTTTCCTGGATACTTCCTGAGGTCTACTGTTTGGTCGTTTTGACGCCCCAAACAAGCTCAAAACTTAGATTTTTCTCCTATAGGACGTAGGATTTTTTTTTGTAACAAAGATAGAGGATTCAATTATCCAAAACGGAGGTCATCTGAAGATACTATGGTGTTTTTCACAGGCACTATACTTGAAATTTTTTGACGATGAAGGTTTATGAATGTTTTACGAAATTCAAGCATAGTCATACTTATATGAGAAATTTAAGATTTTACATGTCTTATTACTATTACAAAGAGTTTAAAACTTACTTGAGCAAGATCCAATTTAGCGGAAGAGTCCAGCACCACTTCGCCTTCGTTGTTTATTTTATCATTAATAGCATCGGATTCAGACTATTTATTGATTTCTTCTGTACGAGATGTTTCTTCAAGTTCTTCCTTCCCCGGCTCATGTTCACCTTTCATGCTCATGGAGTCTCCCGAGACTACAGGAGCCTCATCGAAGTCAACACAAGTACTTGTGCTCATATGCTACACCAAGATGATGAAGTATATTATAATTTAAAAATACACAAGTATGGAGAATGAAAAGTGGAATACTTACGTTCTTGTGAGGACCAGTCTTGCTTCCTTGAAGAATCATCCTTATCCCTTGCCTCACAAACTGAGGACTATTAGCAGCAACAGAAGCAACATCTACTCGATGACAAATGACACTAGTCTAGCGGAAAAAATAAAAGATAAGAACCATAATAGTCATGTTTCTAGAATTAAGAAGTAAAAGAAGAGACCTTACCTCTTGAGATGCATCAATAATTAGTTTCTGCTTGGCCTTAGACGAACTTTGCAAATTGGGACTTCGACCTTTTTCTCTTTTGGAAGGGGCGCCACTCATCATTGGAGATCTAGAGATGAAGTCTTTGAAATGCCTCCTCTTGTCATTCCAGAACGTGCATACATGGTTAATATCCGAGGCTTTCTACCCCGAAAAAAGAAAGAGATGCGTATTCCCTCAGCAAGAAAGACATCCAAATTCTTCTTCAATTCTATAATGAACGGGGCTGCACTATGACTATGAGGCACTTCTTGATCAAAACTCATCTGACGAGCCGCATAATCAATGTTATATGCTTCCACTGAATAACCTTCTGAGCGAAGAACAAGGATATAACATAGAGTAGAGGTATTCATGAATGCATTCTGACCAAGAGAAAAGGCATTAACCTGGCTCTTTGGACCTGACCAGAGAACCATCTCAACCTTTTCAGCAAAGGTAGTTGATGAAAGTATATGCCCGTGCTCAATATCCTAAGGCTGAAGCTCACCTGACTCTGGATGTTGATGCATCGGAAAACCGACTTTATTTTACCACAAGCGCACAATGTCGAAAGATGTAGACAAGAGTAAATATGGTTCGTTCCCACTAGGAGTGTGTATTACTTATACTAATTAATTCAAGTAACTTTCATGTGAAAAGATGTTTTTTCGATTTTTGTAAAGAATTAAACTAATGAATGAATTAAAACTATTTAATAAAGATTGAAATCAATAATAGAAAATCGTTATTCGGGAATCCGTTGTAGACTAGGGTTTTGCTTGCGTTTACCACAACGGGTATCGATTTTACTCGTGCAAAATAACAAATATAGCTATTAATACACGGAAGATATTTTGTTTAAGAATCGAAGAAAATAATTTTCAAAAAGAATTGTTTGTTCTCAACCTAAGGTAGAATTTCGAAGTACTAGGTATATGTGGCATAAATAGTCAAAGAATATTCATAAAACGATTATCGCGAAAGGGTCAACGAGTTCTTCTACTAATCAAACGATGAACTATGCATGACATAGAACATGAAAAATCATTGAGAAAGTAAAACATTGAAAAAGAGACAAAACATTAACATTAAGCTTTAGTAGTTGAAAACCCTAGTTTTGAAACACAAGAAAATCTATCTCTACAAGTTCATCCTTTCACCCTAACAAAGAAATTTAGCTAGACATGGGTTTCTTAAAAGCCATTAAAAATTGATTAAAAAAATATTCTATCTGTGAGAAATTGTGTGAAAAGTTGTGTCCCAAATTTGTATCTAATCTCCCGTTTATATAGGCTTTGTTAACCTCCTCTTGATCCTTATCCAACAAGGAAACCTAATCTCCTTAAACTCTTCCACCTCCTTTTGAACCTTATCCAATTAAGAGACTTAACCTTCTCAAAAACAAAAAAAAACCCCCAATTTTCACGTCAAATGCGAGCCCAAAATGCTTCTCTTATTTCTCTTCCCGTGCAGGCCCTATAAGGCCCAACAGATAACAAATTCAAGTTGGTTTCACGGTTTTGCTCATCATACGAACTCGGAATGACCTCGTTCTTGGAATAACCTGATTTCCACTGGGTCTTTAGGAATTCTTCCTTGTAGAGCTCAATTTCAGTTCTTTCAGAGATGTAACCTAATAAAACACATAAACTACAAAAGTAATAATAACACACAATAATTCACATAAAATCTAGCAAATAAGTATAAGGAAATGATACTTAAAATATGTAAATTATGCACTTATCAGACGTCTATTAAACAACTAAATTTACAGAAGTAATACTTTTTCTATGCCAGCGGCGGATCCTTGCATATTCAACGGCTCCCTGCAAATTCAGAGGCTTTGACAAAGGAGTGTATTTTGAGAAGTGCTCCCATAACCATGATTGGAGAAACACAGTATGAATGCAAGAACCAATCTTCATAAACATTAGAAGTCTTCATATCGTAAGCCATTGAATCTAAGTGAGAATACAAAGAACCAAGAAATAGTTTACCAAGGGGGAGACATTCACTAACAGCAAGCGCTACTGACAGAGGAACAACCAAGAGCTTTAATTTTCCAACGAGAAAGTCTTGAAATACATCTCTAGACAACCAGAGTGTCAGAAATGCTGCAGTGGTCAAGGGGTCACTAATAGTGGGATCATCCGCATCGGTTTTACCAGTCCATCAACGATCGATCCACTTTAGATAGTATGCACCACATCGACCCCTACCTTGTTGGATTTATTCTATTTTTCTTTCCAAAGCCGTGATCATTCGCTTCTCTTTAATAAGATTTTCGTTAGGAAGAGTCCCAGAAATCAGAAGCTATAACAAACTAACTACGTCATCTAGAGTAATTTTTAGTTCACCCCACACACATATAGTAGAATGCGTTGCTTCACACCAACGTAAATCAAAAGTCAAAAGACCTTCAGCATCCTTGAAGGCCTGCAGATGATCAGTCATTCTTACAGCATTAAGTATTAGAGCATCTCTCAGAACCTTAACCACTGAAGAGTCATTCAACATTGCTCTACACCAGCTTACTACACTTTTTCATGGGAATTTGGTTTTCTTGAACTCGATAAAAAAAGATACATAATCTCCTCTCTGCAAACAAAGTCTTGGAACAGCCTCAAGAGAAACACTTTGAGGAGCAACATACTTCTTAGTGGTAGGGATAAAGTTTCCAATAAATCCATACGGTACAACGAGTTCTTCAGAAATGCATTCTCGGAATCTATCACGGATATATGAGGTACGCTCTCAAGAAATACAGTATCAGAAACTTCTCCTCTATTCTGACCAGAAGATGTGCCAACATCATTATCATGCTCATTAGTCATCTGCAACGGATTCAAGTTCTTTCTATATCAAAAGAGGATCGAAACCCTAATTTACTTAAGGATTGATGGCTTTCAAAAAAAATAAAAAATTCTAGTTGGTACATCACGAGCAAAAACTAGTGTTTGCAAGGAAAGAATCCATAATGGCATCAAACAAATATATATATATATATATATATATATATATAATAGAGAAAGAAGATGGACGTGCTTACCTTTACTTCTAGACGGTGACGCTCGCCAATTGCTACCACCAACACCTTCTTCTGCCAACGAACAGAATGAGAGAAAGAAAAGAACAAACAATATTAATAATAATAATAATAATAATAAAGAATATTGCGGTATATATATAGGCGCCAACTTAAAGAATCCTTACTCGATTAGGAAACCTAGGAAAAGAGAAAAAGAATCGACGCCATCCAGCCTCCCTCTTGCCCATGAAAATTTGGTACCTCTTGGACGTGGAAATTTGGTACTCCTAGCAAGAAAAAGGGCACCTACTATCCCCGGGCAAAGTTCACGTTAACGGGTTCATATCTCAAACATCCAAGAAGCTAATTATATATTCTTCTACTCTTAAGATTTTAATTATACATAATCATTATAAGCATAATGTCACCATCTAGTGCTTACTTTGTAATATTAATGTTCCTCACTAAGCAGGGGACTTAATGTAGATGGTGAGTTTTTGACAAGGGATAAAATTATAAAATTTCCCTCTACCAAGCAGCAGGAATATAAAAGGATATGTGCGTAATTATGCACATATTTCAAGCTATATAAAAAAACATGGCGAATTAAGAATAAAAATTCTCCACAAATACTCTAATTAACTGGCCTTGCAGCCTCCTTAATGTTCATAATATTTATGCCATATCGAACTAGTCTCAATTTGCATAAATTCCAAAGGTGAATCCCTTGAAATTGTCTCGAGTGTGCATCGATGTTCCGATAACATCTATCAAATTCGGGAATAGATAAATTCTTAAACTCCCAATATATACTCTATCTTAACGCTCCGTTCGCAATGAAGTCTTCTCAAATTGCTCTTCTGAGCTCAAATATATTACTATAGCATTTACTAAAGATAAGCCACGAGTTATGCGCCACTCCTCTTGGATATGCCACAAACAAGAAGCAATGCCTCAAAAGATGCATTGAGTCTCTAAGATTAGCTAACCCTAGCCTTTTCTCCCATTTGTGCCAGGATAGCACCAGCTGTTTGGCTTAGCACCACAGTGGCGCTAGCTCTCCACCTTAGTGCTAACCCTTGCGCTTAAAAAAGCACCAACTAGCTTAGCGCAAGATTTGCTAGCGCATCTTGGCCTGATGCAGCCTTAGCTAGAGCATCCCCAGCTGATGCGCCCCTAGCAAGCACATTCCTTGATGATGCGCCCTTGGCCGATGCGTCCCTAGATTAGTGTCCCTTTCCTAGCGTGTCCCTAGCCTGATGCACTCCTTAACTTGACGTCCATGGTGATGCGTCCCGGAGTACCAGCCCCATAAAGTCTAGCGTGTCCCTAGCCTGATGCGCCCTAGATGATGCGTCTCAACTGTTGTTTCTCATGCCTTGCGCGTCCCTAGACCAATGCGTCCTTAGCCAGCGCGTCTTGCCTAGAACGTCCCTGATGCTCATGTTCTTAGCTAGCACGTTTTGGATAGCACGTCCTTAACTTAGCACATACTTGGTCAAGCACATCTTAACCATAGCGCATTCCTACTTAGCGTCTATGGCTTAATGCATCCTTGGCTAAAAGTGCATTGGTGCTAGCACTTTGGTGCTAACTACACTTGATCTGGATGAAGTGCTAACTTCAAACGTACTTGGCGCTAGCTTCCTAGACCTAGCATAATTGATACTCGCTAGAAGCTACATACATTATCCTTGCTCTTGAAATATTAGCACATTAGGTTTTTTTGCCTAAAAAGCTAACACATTACTATTTGTGCTAAGTAGCTAGTACCAGCCTTGCTAGATACTTCCTTCAAAAATACGCATGTTTTTCCAATATTGGTCTAATACTAAATCTTATATGGTTTTCTAACAAGTCTTCTTGCTTAAGAAGCTCTTTAATGTATTTGGCCTCGAATGCCTTTCAGACTTATGCTAAGTCACTTCTGGGCTAATAATTAACCATCAAATATGCCATCTTACTCTTAATCTAGTACCACCGAACTTACCATACTCAACACTAATCAGTCTGATTATCAATTCAATGAGTTGTGCAACTTGCCTCATTGACTTAACAAGTCATTGACTTGACTTGACTTAATCAAAATAATAGTGGCTTATGAATCCACTATCTATGAGATATCAAATACAACACATGGAGGGATTCTCATTGGGGTATTGGTCTGGCGGTCTACGGAAATCGTGCATTGTGGCAACACATCCACAAACAAGAAGATGACAAGTAGTGGGATGGTTACAGAGAAGTTGAGAAGATGGGGAGTATTGGTCAGACATGTCTTCCCTACTTTCCGGACACGATCCTACTACAATCTCCACAATCATCACTTCTCCACCTCTCACTGACTTCCACCACTTATGAGAAATCAATGTGTCTCCTTTGAACTATAAATAGATGATTCTCATCTATTTCTAAACAAGACAACAAGACCAAATAAACTATGATATATACAGAATTAGCGATTCATCTCAGAGATGATCCTTTCTTCTTCACACACTATTTATCACACTGATACTTCTCAACTTTCTTTGCTTCCTTACCCTAACACCTTCCCAATCTTCTCCACCTTTGTGATCGAAGAAAGACGTGAATGACTATGTCTTTGGTTTAGGCTCGTCTTGCTCGAGATTGATCTCTCGAAGAAGATGATAACATCCAATTACTCATGAAACTGATGTTGCATTGAATGTTTATTTCATTGATTTAACTAGTGCTTTTATAAATGCTTGTACGAATGAAGAACAAATTGATATTGTCCAAACTATTTATTTCGATAAAATTGAACAACTAGATGTTTGTTTATCTCAATATGCAGATTCCGATGATCCGATACTTATTGACATTGTCAATGCATTGCGCCCTCAATTGGTTGATGAAGGTAACGCAACCATGGAAGTTATTTATGCGGACTTAGAAAATGATTTAGGGTACACAACAAGTGTTGAAATATCTCAATAATATTTGCTTGTAATCCGTGAGTCTGATTTACTTTGTGTTACTATGACTGCGTGCACAAGTCGGAAGCTTGCTCTTGATAGACACATTTGTATGTCTTATTTGAGCTCATACTAATATATTGTTAGTCTTTATTTTGCACTTATAATATTATTTGATGTGTTTGTAGGAATATTTGAAGAATAAAATTTTATGGAAAAATTGGCATATAAAGTGTTAAAGGAACCCCCAATGCTAAAGGCACCCCTACTCTGGATAGGGGCATCCGACCTTCTTCCCACTTTGAATTAAAAACTATCAGGGAAAATTTCTTCTCTTTATCTGTGTGAATTAAGATCAAGCTTTTGGACACATTTAAGAGTTTTAAGACAAGAATATTTGCTTGCCTAAATAAGAGGAATACGAAACAAGTCCCACATAATCGAACCAAATCTCGATCATACTTGTTTCTCAACAAAACAAGGAAGATAGTAATTCACGCAAAAGAAAATATATTCTCGGGATATTTGCAAACTCAGAAATTCTTGCTCGAGTAAGGCAACGACATCTCAACAAGGTAACAACGTTAAGTCTATTTTATTCTCGCGTCTTAAAACTGGAAACAACATCATCGAGTTCTTAATCATCAACATATGATTTTCATTGGTGAAAATATATTCTCGACAGGTTTGAGAAGATTAGGAAGATTCGGGAGTTGTTGATTGTATTCGAATAAATATGAGAGGTTTATAATTGATCGGGAGAGGGGAGAGTGGGACAAAAAGAGTTCTAGAGAGTTTTTTTTCACCAGCAAAGAAGAAGAAATCAGAGTACACCTGAAGACCATAGCAGAGAACCGTGAGCTATTTATATAACAGAAGACTGTCATTCTTTGAACAGTCTTATTTTACTATTTCTTTGTTATGCTTGATTCTGCAACACTTATAAACGTTGCAAGTTCTCTGTGTTGTTTTACTTTCATCCTCTTGTAATAATTTTGAGCTATGAACACATATTTTTAGCACATTATTAATATGAGGAGCTAAACCTCATCACTAAGGCGACAGAGGAAGTCATTTTTTCCAATGTTTATGTGGTAACTACTATTTAATTAATTTCTACAACTCTTTTATGATTATTTGCTTTGAATTAAAATTGATTAAATTATTTTTATTAACTAGTTGTGATTTCTTTTGATGATTCATGCTTAGCCTAGAACTCTTGATGTTTCATGCTTTTGATTTACAACTATTATTCTAAAAATATACTTATTGACAATATTTTATAATCAATTTGAATGTATGAGTCGTATGATTATAATTAATTTAATGACTTAAAAATTGGTGAAAGGTGAAATTTCTAGTCTCGATATTCTTGATATCATCTTTGTTTGAGATTTCTATTTTTAGTGTTAGAATTTAAGTCTAAAAACCGATCTTCACAAGTCTGAGTCAACAAATCTTTTTACCACTTTTTACCACTTTTTACAAACATATCATCTCTTTTGAACCTTAAAGTTGGATTCACTTTATCATATTTGATTAGAGAGATACAAAGAATTTTAATGAGAATTGTTGAGAGAAGATACTAGTGTGATAGTTAGGATAATAATATTAAGTTACGACTAATTTATCTTTGTATATTAAAGTGTAGCAATTGACATCGGTTCCTTTAAGTTGTTTCAATTGTAATTCCTGCAGAGTTCTAATCTTGCTAAAGTAGTTAGTGCTTTAATTAACAATTTAGACATTTAATACATAATATTTTTCATTTGGTTGTTTTGGTCGACTCAAAATATGTAAGTATTGTTAAAACTAGTTATAGTACATAAAATTAAGCGCGATTACATGGGTTATAAGATGATTTTAAATTTTACGAACAAATTTATTATAAGGTGGGTAGATCATGAGGACCTAGGAAATTAATCAGTGAATTTTGTCTAATAAACTGACAGATACACCATGGATTTATATAAATTAATTAACTTGAACACAAAATATAAATTCTACATAATAATTTTGCTAAAATGTCAATGTGATGAATTAGCTCTTGAAAATGCAAAATCGACTACGAACATACAATTCGGACACCGAGCGAGGAAAAAAAAAATGACATTTAGTAAAATGTGTGTATAAAAATAAACATGATCTTGACCTTAAACGTGACCATCGACCAGTAACATTAACTTTGACCTGGATTACGTGAATCCTAAGGTAATTAATAAAATAAGAGTTGAAATAACTAACTTAATTCAAAATAGTATTGGAAAGAATAAAATAAGGTTAAAAATGTCAAAGATATTTCATTGCATGCGACACTTATGCCTTCCATATGTCTTACTATAATTATCCATAATATTTAATCAATTATTTTTCTAGATGATAAAAGTTGATGTTATCTTCTTATATATATACTAGGGATTAACTCATGTCGTAACGGCACGAGATGGATATTTGTATAATGTATCTCCAAACTCTTATATATCATTAATTTTTAAAAATAATTTAATCTATTATATATGCAGTCACGAAAATTAGATATATCGAGTTCTCCTATAACAAAGAACTTAGTATGTTTATTTTAAAGTGTTGTAAATTAAATAACCAACAATGTTCAGAATCGAACAAAAGAATTAACAAACTACTTGTGAACCCTCGATATGTTATTGATCTCAGTTACAAACAATTATTCCCTTCAATTACTCTAACATCTTAAAAGTAATAAAATGTATTGAAATTGATTCCCATGCATTATTCAACAGAAGGAAATTTATTACTCCAACAACAAAATTAAAAATTCTACAACAAAAACCTAAAATTGAGAAAAAAATTCAGTAACCGTATTTACTAAAAAACTTTAAAACTGTCAGGAATTACTTAAAAATCAAACAAAACCAAACACCCTAAAAATGTACAAACCGTCTTTAACAAGGATATAAAACGATGTTCTTTAATAGCTCCAGAATTCTTAGGACCTTTAGATTTACTAACATGTTATGCGAATTGTATATTCCGATTTTTCTGCATTTCTTCTAAAGTTTCTTCCACTACTACCCTCATCCCCATCTCTAGAGCTTCTGGACCTTGTGATAACGATGTGGAAAAGCTAGGCAACTTGGATAATAATAACGCCAATTACAATAATAAAGATATCGACATATTTGACCTTGTGACTACAGTACAATAGTTTTCATTGGAATCTCGGACCTTGTAACTATTTCAAGTACTGAAGACAACTTAAAAAACATGTCCAAACTCGACCATCTGGCAGAACCATTGGCGCCATAGCCATTCTTGCTGGCATTGGTCCCATACCACATATCATATGTTGTAGTACAAATTAAACACACTCCATGAAAAAATGAAAACTGACAGCCGCAAGAGAACTTAATCCACCCAAAATGAGAGAATACATTCACATCGTACAATCTAACCAACCTACTGAAGTCCACCACCAGCAGCCATGCCACCATATGCATCAACACCACCACCATATGCAGCCATACCACCATATGTAGCATCTACAACAGAAGCAGCATATAGATCTCCATACTAGTATGGGAGGTATGCAGGGATAACTGCAGGCTTGTAATAATTATTTGTATCGATTTTCTTCTCATTCAGAGGTTTAGCAAGGGCAACATCCAAGACACGACCTACAAAGGTTAATTGTTATCTAGTTACTTTGACAAAATTCGAAGACTGTAAGGATATGTGTGCTTTGGGCGGGCCAGTTATTATGTATAACTTTATTAACTCTTTATTAAATAATTAACTAATTTGGTAACCATATCAACCTTTCCTAGCAATCATATTTATCACTGAGAATTGAAACAAAGTTTAACATATGTATTATTACCATCAAATTCATATTATTTTGTCCTTTTATAGCTTTCAACGCACTTGATCTCTCCTCAAAATGGATGAATCCAAATTCCTTCTTATTTTGCCCACCTTTACCAGGAGGCAAAACGATTTTTGTGACCTCTTTATGATGTCTAAATAATTTCTTCAGTTGTTTTATTGTCATATTCTCAGGTAAGTTTTTCACATAAATGACCTTTACCTGTGAAATTCCAACAAAAGTAAATTACTACTGATACACTTAGCTCCTCAAGGTAACTGTAAAAAAGATAAGAATAAATATGGTATCTTCAAAATACTATGGATTCATATAAAATAAATTGGTCGTCATATTTTAGGAAAAACTACTCCACTTATAAGAAAATATATGGTATTTTCGTCACACTTTAGGTTCAAATCTACTACATTTATAAGGGTATGTATTTGCATAGCTTCAACCCATCTATTTGTAAAAGTAGAATGAAAACTCAGAAATTCTATCTCAAACACAAGTAATATGAATAAAGGGTCTAATCAAGTCACCCTCATCACTAATAAAAACTAGATCTTTATAAGAAACTAAAACATCATAATGACTAAAATAAACAACGACAAGAACCCCCAAACTATATGAAATAAGCTCAGATCTACAAAAACCTATAAATCGCAATCAAAATACAACACAAATACTCTCAAACATTCAATTGTGTCTCAACTTGAAGCAAAGTCTAATATTCAACTGTATCTCAACTTAAAAGCGTCAATTGATAATTCTTTGCAATTTTGCGTACTTGCAGCTAACAATTCACAAAAACGCAGTTGGGGTAGATGTTGGAGCCTGAATAGGCCACACAATATGCACATCGATAGTTGTAGTAGGAGGAAGCATGTTGGCTTTAAAGATATTACAAGGAACATCTACCATGGTTTGCGGCCTGATCTTTCTCGGCTTTTCCTTGTCATCTTAATTCTGTCCTCCAATATAATTTCAACTTAACTACATTACAAAAGATGCAATTAATGCCCATAAATTCTTCTTTTTTTTATAGAAAATTTATACCTAGCAGTTAGCTTACTGTTTTTCTTTTTCATTTTGGTTGCATTAGCATATATAGCTTTCACCTTGTTTCTCATGCCTATATCACAGTGAAAAATTTAACGTTTTTGCTTGACTCACTACATTTTGCACACATTTCCTTATCTTTTGCATTATCACCTGAGAGCAAAACACATTCATCTTCTTCTAGTAACTCAAAAAAAAAAAAAAAAAATGAACAGAGACAGTCATAGCTACCTGTTTACTGTGCCAAAACTAAATTTTCTCGACTCAATACCCTCCAAAGCGTGTTTATTTCGTGTCTCAGCCGGACAAATGCGTTGTAGAAAGCTTTGCCTTAGGAATGGTTGAATAGCATTTTCAGCAACTCAAAATGCATGATCTGACATCAAAAGTCGTCTACAAAGGCCCATTATTGACAGAAAATGCTTAAAACCTTATGAAGTTGTTCATAGTTTGAAAAGTCGGTATTTCGGTATACACTGCCGAGCGTTAGTACTACCGGGATTTTAAAATTCCCTTTTTTTTCCAGTTTTCCTGCAAACATACTCTTCTACTTCCCATTCTCAAACTCATAAAAATATAGGTTTCCATAGTACTGTGGATGTTAATACCCTTCATGGAGAAGCAATAAAGACAGGTTTTGTAATAGATCTTCAATACTGCAACCATCTTTTGAATTTATATAGGAGAAAATTCGATGTTGTCGGAACACAGAAGTTATTCGAAGAAAATGCCTGACCGTGATGTTCATACATGGACTATTCTAAAGAACCCACATACTTTGCAATAACATGCAGCTTATGCTAGTTATTGAACTTCCCACAGATCACAATCTTATCATCCAAAGTAGGAGCCCTTTTGTGGTGACCAAAAGTGACTCCTATCTGCCAAAAAAAAGTGTCTCTTAAGCAAGAAGAAGCAATTACAGTTTATTCCAATTTCAATACTTTTACCGTTGTAGTGACATTTGGAATTAGGTCAAAACTTATGTCTACCTTAATTTTATCACACGCAAAATACATCTAAAAAATAACTAAGTTTGAGTAAACTAACCATACCCAGATCATAAAAACAACACAACCCTAGACATTGAAAAAAGAAGGAAGAAGATGAATACCCGTATATTCATTCACACATAGACAAAATCAGCCAAACAAAAAAATAATAATAAAAAAAAGAAGAAAATATCAACAAACATTAATAAGTACCTTAATAATTCAATGAAATTTAACGTTCCCATAATAACCCCTTCTAAAAAGTTCTAAAAAGTTTCTACAAGTTGTTGGTGCATGATTATAGTATAGCTTAACACATACAAAAAAATAACATTTTTAAGGTTTTTATCAGGAATTGTAATTAGGATAATGGATTATTCTCTTGATCGGAGCATTTGTGTTGCATGCATATGTTATGAAGGTTTTCTTTTTTGTTTTTTTTTGTTTGGGTGTAATGGGAAAACAATTAGAAACAATGAATAAAAATAAAAGAGGATCACTGTTTAGAAACACCGTTTAGAAACACTCGAAATAATGTAGGAAGTAATAATGGAAAGAGAGTAAGAGGTGGAAAGAGTTTAGTGGAGCCACAAAGTATGTTGGCATAATACCTCGGGGCACAATTTACCTTAACTGTGGCCTAAACCCCAATCATTGATTAATCATAACCCTTAAGTATTTTAATCCCAACCACTCTTTATATATCTTCTAAAAATAAATCCCAACCACTTTTAACCCCTAAACAAATCCAAGTCCTCCTTTATCCCCCTCAAAACTCATCCGAAACTCTTCTATTAAACCTAACCACTCTTTACACATTTTATGGATAGATTCTAACCCTCCTTTATATTCCCTAAAAACTCATCACAACCTTTCTTTATCTTTCCTCAAATGAAATCCCAACTGTTTTTTATAAGTATATTATTGATATCTTCCGAGGGATAGAAATTATGAAGGGATAGAGAAAGTGAGTAAGAATGAGTGAGAAAGTGGTAAGATAAATCAGAGCATTGGTATGACGGGTTAGAAGGAAGAAAATTAGCGTTAAATCGACGATAAAATGTAAGGACGTTGATGGATTTATGATGGATGGGTAATTAAACTGTTTTAAATAAATACAGATGAGATTGGTGATAGGTGATGATTTTTGTTTAAGTAAATCTGTTGCAATTCTATAACAGACCATGATCCTTAACTGTCAAAGGTATACACTGTTTACTTGAAATTTGATGATCATGTTGTTAACTATCCTTGTATCCATTGAGTTAGTAAAATTAGACTCCAAGGAAACTCATGGTACCTTAGCTAGACCACTTATCACTTGGTGTTTGGGATTTCATGTATTTATTAATTATCTATACATGTGAGTTGTCTAAGCATATAATGAATAAGTGATCAAAACAATTAAAGAAAATTTAAGTTATTTAACGGTTGGCATATAAGTTGGATTCTTAATTACTTAATTAAATTATGACAAATTATGGATGTGGCAAGATTTGACCTTGGAGAATGAATTTATTAAACTTAGATGTTGAACTAGCCTTTAGGTTCTTTATATAATTGAAGAGCGTCGTGGGTCATACCGAATAAGATGGATCGGGTCTGGACCGGGTTAATAAGTTGGATCATGGGTCAACCTAAATGAGTTAACGGTCTGGTTTTGCAGGGTGGATCGGATCAGACCCGTGTGCCTTGGGATTAGGTCCAGTTTATTTAATTTAATGATTTGGACCATTTAGGATCCGAGTTAGCCTTTAGTTTCTTCTTTAAAGTTGTAGTTTTTCTAGAATTTTCCACTGACATCTAATTCATCAATTTTGGATGAACATATATTTGTTTATGATATAATAATTGAATATAAGGCCATAGAACCATTAATATAAATATAAATATTAGTTATTTCACTTAGCCAATAATTAAGAACTTGTTTGATATTGTATTTTAAATATTTTGTGAGTCCATTGGCTATTTTGTTAGAGTGTTCGTGTGGCTAACAGTTAGTCTATATTAACAACGATCGATTCAAGGGATGATCAAGTGAATTGAGAAATACGAAGTAGGCATGGCTTGTCATCAAAAGATATGGGGACTCTTATGACCTGCTTGTAATCATTCAGTTTTCTTTTATCTGCGAATATGATGTGTTCTTGATTATCTGTGACCATGAATGTGTATTGAATTGTTATATTTTGTGATATGCGTTGGTTGTTTTCCCTGCAAGGATTGTTTGTGTTTTCTCAACAACTCTTTGTTAAGTTGAGTAGGGAGGTTACTTTCTCCGTTTGGATATTATTAGTAAGGCGGTTACTTTCCCTGTCTCGATATTATTATATACATTGTTAAATAGTAGGACGGCTACTCTCCCTGTCTCAATATAAAATATATCTATTTTATTAACATAGTAGCAGATACTTTCCACGCTTGAATATTATTTAGTAGGGTGGTTATCTTCTCTGTCTCAATATTATATATACTATTTTTTTGGGGGGGATTCACTTGTGTGTATATATACTTGATTATCTAACTATCTGATCTTGATAATAATATCCAGAATCATGATTTGGGTGGCACTTTATGTGGATGGTGTTATGATTATTGATTACGGTTACTCTATTGTTGTCTTGTCCATTGAGTAGGGCAAGGTTGGGGTACACTTTGCTTATTAATTCCACAATTGTTAAATTCTTTAATCTATTTTTGTCTCTTTAAATTATTATTTTTTTAAACCGTGAAGCATTTTGGTGATTACTTCAAAGTTATATGTTTACATTGAGCACCCTTTTTGGTATAATATGCTCACTCGTTTCACCTTTAGTTTTCAGTTATCGGATGAGATGATGCATGTGAGGAATTTATTTTCATAGGTTTAACCTTTAGAAAGTTAGAGTCGCTTTGGTATCATTTCTGTATACGTATTGTTTGTGTATATTTATATTGTAAAGACACTATTATATCCACATCATTTGAAAGATTTCGATGCATAAATTTCAGAGCGGATGTGGTTTAGTTTATGAGATTATTATTGTTTAAATTGATAGCTTAGATTCCTTAATGCATCAATGAAAGATTAATCTACTAGTTAATTAGTAGTTAGATTTTTGGTCGTGACATTATCATAGCTGGATATATTTTAATTTTTGATTAAAATAGGTGTATTTTTAACAATTTAATAAATACTTTTACATAAAGGTATTTTTTTCCTCGAATGGTCGGTTGTCAGCCAAGCAAAATTATTTTAAGTTCTTTTCACTCACAATTATAAATAAGAGTATAATGATAAGAAAAAATCGATCCACAGGGACAGATGGGTTGTTGATTGTATTTGAAAACTTATGGAAATTGGGGGGATTTTGTTGTTTGAAAATAATTGAAATTATAGAAAACTAAATTGAAAATGTTTAAGAAAATATCAGAGAGTTGGTTAAGGAGTTCGTCGTCCATCACTAGACATGTTACTCAATTAAGCATCAATATTTTCATCATTTTCTCATATTACCAATAACCCTAAAGCATCCCCAATCGGTGTTAACACTTCGTTACGTCTCCAAAAATCAACAAATATTGAAATCGCTAATATACGAATTATTTTTCAACAAATAACCTAATGCTTTATCGCTAAGAGATTCAATTCGAGAAAAGCTTTAAATTCTATGAGACGGGTCATTCATAGATAATATAAACACAATCGTGGTATACTCAACCTATGTCAAGTTTTACTTGTAATTTCATTCACGATTCGTACCGCTAATAGTCATAAATTACTACTAATTATTAGAATTCTTGATAAAAAATACCTAAGACTCCTAGTTAGCTATAAAGAAGTTATTAATATATTTAATTCATGACTTAAATATAAAAAATAACTAATCATATTACATGAACACAATCATGTAATTATTATGCGTAGTAAAACTTGACCTATAAATACGAGAGTGAATGAATAAAAATCAATGTATTAATCAAAATAACATGGTTGTGATTTTAGGTTACATCCTTAACCAATAAAAATAAATTAGCTACTTATAGTTTGATTGATAACAATGAAATCAGATAAAATACAGAAAGTAAACTACAAACGAAGAAGAGCTTGTGCCGGAATCGCCACGAATTCACATTATTTGTGCATAAATTGCCTCCTTTTGCTTCTGTTTTTCTCTGGGGAATTTCCTCGAGCACTTTCTGTGCGTAAAAACCAGGGTGAGAGCATGGCTTTAGGTGGTAATTCGAACCCCATATTTATAGATTTTCATCCCTGCAAATTCGAATCTGATAACCACAAAACAATCTTAAACCGCCACAAACACTTAAACACGCTTAAATCTTTACCATTCATCTCCAAAATCGACGGTAAGAGGGTCACTTGGTGGCTGTTTTTCTGGTTAGATGTTCATTCCAAATTTAAATAAAACTCTTAGTTCTATGTCTTTTCGCTCAAATATTCTATTTTGATACTCACCCAAGTTCTATAGCCGCCTTAACTTCTTAAAAACACCTTTTAAGTCTCTCAATTCAACCATAAATCAATGACAACAACACATTCTTTCTTCCCTGTTTTGCAGCTAAAGAATACTGCCATACACTCAATTTCCCCACACTTGCCTCCTCAAGCAAACTACGAATCCAAACTAACCTGAAATATAACAACTCTCTTTCGTTGAGGATATGATCACACTTAGCATGTGTAACAAGCCTTTAAAACCCTAGGTGCCCCTAGTGAACGAGTTATAGTCTCGTGAGGGTTTACAAGAAGTATACCTACAAAACCTAAATTCCAACTTTCAAATACTTCAGAGCACATGCATCCAAAGAGCTAAGAGGACATAAAGTTTCTACACACTAATAATAAGAAGTTAGATGTATAAAAGAATATTATTCTCATGTTTAACTCTTGAGTTAGGAGAAAACCACCATAAGAAAGAACTCAAGTTTGAGAGAGACCGAATGTTTTGTCTTCTGCCTCACAAATAGGGTTTTATGAATTAGCACTCAAAAGACGCACTTTATGGTTCTCATGTATGCAGGCAAAAATGAAGATAGAAATCCTGCACACGTTGAATGGTGGGAAGGAAAAGGAACCCTCCGAATTATGTGAAGATGTTATCCCATAGAGACGTGGGACGAAAAAGAGCCCCTTTTTCTGATGATCTCTAAGAATGGAAATCAACCACTATGCAAGGATGGAAACACTTACTTACCTTCTCACCCGATCCATAATCAGTACCACTCTCACAGCAAATAGAAACGTTTTTATCTTCTTCGTCTTCAGCTTCAACTATTGATGATAAACTTCTGAACTTCGTAGAACTTTGAAAATTTGTAACTTTTTTCCTCAAATTCTTGTTGCTTGAAACTTCTTTATAGATTTCTTCTTCACCACGACCTTATTGAACGAATACATAAACAAATATAAACTAAAGCAATATGTCCTAAAATGATTCCAGGTTCGGTTACTTCTGGGTGTGACTTTTCTAGCCGAACCTTCTCCTAGACTTTTTTGTTTTGATAATAAAATACGAAGTTAAAGATAATAATGAAACTACTATGGTCTTGAGATAAAGATTTTACCACTTGATTCTTTACAACTTGTATTGTCTCGATATCATAAACTTCATTAACTTGTAAGAGGGTCACTTGGTGGCTGTTTGTCTGGTTAAATGTTCATTCCAAATTTAAATAAAACTCTTAGTTCTATGTCTTTTCGCTCAAATATTCTATTTTGATACTCACCCAAGTTCTATAGCCGCCTTAACTTCTTAAAAACACCTTTTAAGTCTCTAAATTCAACCATAAATCAATGACAACAACACATTCTTTCTTCCCTGTTTTGTAGCTAAAGAATACTGCCATACACTCAATTTCCCCACACTTGCCTCCTCAAGCAAACTACGAATCCAAACTAACCTAAAATATAACAACTCCCTTTCGTTGAGGATACGATCACACTTAGCATGTGTAACAAGCCTTTAAAACCCTAGGTGCCCCTAGTGAACGAGTTATAGTCTCGTGAGGGTTTACAAGAAGTATACCCACAAAACCTAAATTCCAGCTTTCAAATACTTCAGAGCACATGCATCCAAAGAGCTAAGAGGACATAAAGTTTCTACACACTAATAATAAGAAGTTAGATGTATAAAAGAATATTATTCTCATGTTTAACTCTTGAGTTAGGAGAAAACCACCATACGAAAGAACTCAAGTTCGAGAGAGACCGAATGTTTTGTCTTCTGCCTCACCAATAGGGTTTTATGAATTTACACTCAAAAGACGCACTTTATGGTTCTCATGTATGCAGGCAAAAATGAAGATAGAAATCCTGGACACGTTGAATGGTGGGAAGGAAAAGGAACCCTCCGAATTATGTGAAGATGTTATCCCATAGAGACGTGGGGCGAAAAAGAGCCCCTTTTTCTGATGATCTCTAAGAATGGATCAACAACTATGCAAGGATGGAAACACTTACTTACCTTCTCACCCGATCCATAATCAGTACCACTCTCACAGCAAATAGAAACGTTTTTATCTTCTTCGTCTTCAGCTTCAACTATTGATGATAAACTTCCGAACTTCGTAGAACTTTAAAAATTTGTAACTTTTTTCCTCAAATTCTTGTTGCTTGAAACTTCTTTATAGATTTCTTCTTCACCACGACCTTATTGAACGAATACAAAAACAAATATAAACTAAAGCAATATGTCCTAAAATGATTCCAGGTTCGGTTACTTCTGGGTGTGACTTTTCCAGCCGAACCTTCTTCTAGACTTTTTTTTTTTGATAATAAAATACAAAGTGAAAGATAATAATGAAACTACTATGGTCTTGGGATAAAGATTTTACCACTTGATTCTTTACAACTTGTATTGTCTCGATATCATAAACTTCATTAACTCTCGTTTTCTGATTTCTTCCGCCTTTGTACATAAGTCTTCAACATATATATATATAATTTTCTCATTGTATTATTGCTTTACTTGAATATGAAATTTGCTATTTCTTGTACCGTTGCTTGAAACCTTGAACGTCTTCAACTTTTCTTCAAATTCGTGATACTCTGCTTGTTGATGATGATGTGTTTCTATTGCTGCTTTGTCAAGAGAATGGTGCCAACTGCAAACAAGACTACAAGATAGAGTTAGCAATTCTGATGACACCCTCATGATTGACGAAATTAGCACTCAAGAGATTAAAAAGTAGTGTTGAAATTGGTACGAGGTTGGGTAGCTCATCATTCTATCCGGAATTTGCGCAGATGAAACACTCTAAACGAAAAATTGAAGGTTTGATTCCTTACTCATGGGTATTGAATGATCAACTTCTCTAATATTGTATTCTCTATCGGCAATTTAAATCCCTTTTTGTCAGCTCTAGCCTCTCAACAACTAAGAAACCCATATATATATTTCTCTAATACTTCTAAGTTCAGTTATTTCGGTTAGAACTTCGTATGTAAACGTAGCTAGAAGTATACTAAGTGACTCTAAAATATTTAAAAGTTGGAAGTTTTCATGCAAATATGACCAAAAAGTTTAAAAATTCCTACAAAAGTGAATACTAAAAATCTAAATGCTTAACCACTCCCCCACACTTAAACTTTACATTGTCCTTAATATAAATTGACTCGTCCAATGTAATATTCAAGGTGGGAAATCCTACTATTGATATGAAAAAGCAAAATAAAACTAAAAAGATAAAGATAGAAATACAAAACCAATGGGTTACCTCTCATTCAACGCTTGGTTTAACGTTGTCATCCCGACTGTACTACTCATAGCCCGCGTCTAACACATTATGAAAACTCGGTTGAGCATTACTTGGGAATCACATTGCTTCGAATATATTGAAACTTATGACCTCTCCATCAAACTCCATAGTCAAGGTACCGTCGTGGACATCAATCTTCGTTCTAGAAGTTCTCAAAACTGGTCTACCCAACAATAATGTATAGATGAGGATGAATTATCATCCCTCATATCTAGAACATAGAAGTCCACTGGAAATATTAGTCCGTTTACCTACACCAAAACATCCTCAACAACTCCTTTCGGGTAAACATTAGATCTATTGGCAAGTTGAATAACTATACCTGTCTCCTAGAGAGGACTAAGATGTAAAGCATTAAAAATTTAAGAAGGCATAACATTAATAGATGCCCCTAGATTTAGCAAAGCTTTTGTAAACCTGGTTTTACCAATTGTGCATGGAATAGTAAGCTACCGAGATCTTTCAATTTAGGTGGAAGTTTCTTTTGAAGAAACGCCGAAGCATTCTCCCCCATACTCGTTACTTCATTACCGATTAACTTATTCTTATTAGTGCACAAATCCTTCAAGAAATTCGCGCAACGAGGAAGTTGCTTGATTGATTCAATGAGGGGAATATTCACTTGGAATTTTGTGAAAACGTCCAAAATCTCTTTATCTTGTTCCACCTTCTTATTAGCTTTAGCAAACCTTCCAGGAAAAGGTACAGGAGGAACGTAAGTTGAAACATGAGATTGAGGATTTTCATTTGATACCTGGCCGTTTTTCGAAGGAGTTATGAGCTTTTCCTATTCAGTCGGCTCCTTTAGAGATTTTCCATTACCCTCGACAATAATTTCTGGTTGCACAATTTGTGTACCACTTCTCAATATAGCAGCATTGAAAATATCTCTTGGTTTAACAAGAGTCTGAGAAGGGAGTTTCTCACTATCTTGTGCCTTCAACTGATTAATCTTATTTTCCATAACACCCATCTGCGTACGCATCTCATTAAGGACATTATCAGTTTTCTACTGATTTAGATCTGCTAGTTCTTTATTATGTTATACCGTGGAGATTAAAGTCCTCATCGAAGTAAGCATCTCTGATGATTCTGAATTTTGAGCTATTTGTGGTTGGTGTACTTGTTGTTGGAACTCACTAGGACAATTATAAACATGATCTGCAATCGTAGCTTCCTTGATAGCATAACTAGAGTGTGATGATCGTTTCAGAAAAGTGGTAAAAATAGATCGTTCGCTGAGACTTGTGAAGCTTCATTTTAGACCTACTTTTAATTTAAACTACAAAATAAATAAAAGATTTTTATAATATTGGGAAGAACTGGAACTCAGGATTCCACCAAAATCACTTCTGAATGATTTCTACAATGATTCTTTAACAATTATAGCTCTTTTATTGACTATGTATCTTTGCCAAAAGTAGATTTCTAAAAAATTAGCTCTAAATCACAAGCATGGCGCATCAAAATCTCTTAAGTCCCAGCATACACCATCAAACAAAATCACAACTAATTAAGAAAAATCATAAATCAATTAAAAATCAATGCAAAAGTCATTAAGAATCATAAATAGTTACCTTTCATTCATGAAATATGGCTTCCTCCATTGTCCCAGTGTTTGAGTTTATCTCCTCATGATGTACACACCCTCAAAACAATATTCATGGCTAAAAAGTGTGTAAAAAGATGAAAAATAATAATAACACAAATGGTTCACAACGGTGTAACTGCGTTGCAGACCACTGTTTTCACTGTTACAGAAGAGAAGTGTTTTCAGTTGAAGATAAACGTAGCAGATACTAAGATATCTATTGCAGATGGGTTGAAGAAACAGTTAAAGCTGAAGATAAACGTTGCAAATCTGAAGATAAACGTTGTTGTTCAGTTGAAGAAATTGTCGATGTATCCTTGTTCTTCACTAGCAGCAGCAACACTTTCTTTTTTTCCTGTTTTCTTCCCGAGCCTCCCCACCTGATTTTTCTTCCTCCTATTTGCTATGTATAAACCCTAACAACTCCTCATAACTCGATAAGGACCCAAAACACAATCCAAAACCAACTTCAATTTTTGATTATCCGAAACAGGGGATGAAACTCTTTTTCGCCTGTAACACGGATTTCCACCCATTTTTCCGGGTTTAAACTCTTGTAATTTACGTGTTTCATCCTCTAATGATTGTTGATTCATGTTGATAAGGTTTAAACTCTTTAAAATCCCCCAAGAATCGCTTTTGAAAATCACAACTAACTTTCACGCAAAGAAAATATTTTCCCGCCTTTTTCGAATTTTTGAAATTGAAAGGGGGTGCCCCTATCCCGAAGTGGGGTGCCTTTATCAACCAGCATGTGTGCCTTTAATAATTTCTCCGGGTTTTTTTATCACTTTTCGTGGCGATTTTTCCACAAATGTTTATTTCCCAAAAATACATACAAACACATAAAATGACACAATAAATACAAAATTAAGCACTAACGATATAGATAATTGAGGACAAATCAGACGAAAAAAAATGTGTCCATCAAATACCCCCAAACTTATTATTTGCTAGTCCTTGAGCAAATCTAATATAAAAATAAAATATCAATCCTAACTCACTTTCGCAGGCATCGCGATTGCACTTAGCGTGTGCAACAAGCCTTTAGACCCATAGGTGTCCCTATTGAACGAGTTTTATTCTCGTGAGGGTGTACAAAAGATATACCCATAAAACCTTTTACTCCAAACCTTAGCTACCTGTGAACGATTGAGGGTAAATAGTAAACAAGCTATTTAGTTTGCATACTAAATTCTTCGGCTATGGGAATCATTACCCTATATGAGTCCAATTGTTGTACACGAGTTTGCACTCAGTGTACTAAAATTCATATATAAGAAAACAAAGCTCTAATTAGATAGTCGTTCAACCACGATACTCAGAATCTATCAAAGTTTAATCACATGAATAGATTTAGAAGATGGATATATACAAAATGAAGTTTGCGCATGTTGACTAAGGTGAACGGTGTTTCCCATATCTGTATGAAGGTGAATCCTAATGGATTGAGATACGCTCCCAATGATATTACTCCTTATACTAATATCGACTCAGTTGGTATACAAAAGGGTCTCATCGGTCGATTTATTGAAAATAAAATAATTATCTTTATTTTATTAAATATAATGACAACATGATTGGATCAAATGAATCCAAACGCATGCTCCTTATCAGCATATTACATGATAGTTGATCCTGCGCTCCACGCTTGCTTAGGCGACGGAGACAGGGAACACACGGACATATTACTATCAAAGTGTCAATACTCGATTGTATTTTATTTTATTTTTTAAAGAATCAAAAATACAATAATAGGGCTTGATCTCAAAGACTCTACTTCATCCTGACGCGATAACAATTCGATATTTATGCCCTACCAAATCACTTAGAGAAACACAAAAATTGAAAAAATAAAAAAAGAAGGTGATATGGTCGAGATAGACTCCGAGATATGGTGACAATTATCATGTTATTTCTAACACCTGAGCTAGGCATTCTTTTATGAATAGACCATTAACTGGGCACACCAATTCCTATAAAAAAAGAGCTAAGTTTCCATCTACCTAGAATGGTTAGTGTCATCTTGAATTATTCAAAAGTTTCTAGACGTTGGAGTTTTATTATTTCAATAAAAGTTTCTTCCTTACCCCCAAACTTAAATCTAACATTGTCCTCAATGTTCTAAAGATGAATGATTAAAAACATGAACAAGGAAAAACTGTTACCAATCGAAGGGAAGGAGTTAAGAGAAAGATATTAGTTTGTCGTATGAGCATGGGTTACCTCCCAAGAAGTGCTAAGTTTGAAGTCATCATCCAGACTAAGAAAGAATTAGTCACCTCATAAAATCATATAATAATAGCCGAAACAACTGTGGGTCATCTGAATCAAATAGTGTTATCACAAATAAAAGGAAACTGCAACAAGACAAGAAAATGAACAAACTGAGCACACCCTTATCTAGTTTTCTGTTTAAGACAACTACTTCTAGCTGTGGTTCAGGTTCAGGCTTTATAAAGGGTCTAGATAAAATATTTTCATGGGCTAGATTTCCTCATAGGCAGGATCAAAAGAATCAGGTTGTAGAGTTTGGAAAAACTCAACCAAAAACTTAGAAGCACATAATAATAAACTGAATAATTGTGGATCCTCAAAGTCAATCAGATTTGGCCCATAGTTGACTACTATGAAAATGGTGGTCATTCTTAAACAAATATGTCGATTCTAATTCCCTAAAGTAATTAGGCTTAGTCTTAAAACTTAATAACTGACACATCTGAAATTCATACGTTCGCACATATGGAAGAAAACATTTTGGTGGGAAAAAAAAGTCAATCTTGGTATTATTTCCTAGGTAAACCACATCGACCATAAGATGGGTTTCTAACAACTGAACTTCTTTCATATTAGGGTTAAGTCGACGTTGCATCTCTCTAGACGGTTTGGTATCATCCTCTAAATAAATATGATGCATACAAACAGTAGGACTTATACCCTTAATGTCTGTTATGGTCCACCCTAAATCTTCCTTATTTTCTTGAAGCACGGTCACTAGCCTATTTTCCTAGTTACTATCCAAGTCGGATGCTACAATCACAGGCAAAGTCTCATATGGGACTAAATACACATACTTTAGGGTATGTGGTAGTTGTTTAAGGTCCAACTTAGGGGGCTCTTCTAAAGAAGGAATTAAGGTAGACTTAGAAACTGGTAGTGGTTCGAACTTAGTTTTCCATCCATTACTAGTGCCTATCAAAGGGGCTGAATCTAACAAAGCATTCACCTAATTAATCACATTATCATCATCAAAATCAAACCCAAAATGGGCTAGGCATTTCTCTAATGTATCTTCTAACAAAGTGTTTTGTAATGAATCATCAATTAATTTTCCTATCATGTTCACCTCTTCAATGCACGTGTCATCTAGCTCATGTGGTTGCTTACTAATATTGAAAATATTCAAATCAATAATCATATTACCAAAAGATAAGTTCATAATACCATTTTGACAGTTAATGATCGCATTAGATGTAGCTAAAAACGGGCGACCTATTATCACAGGTATTTGATTCTCTGGATCAGGGACAGGTTACGTATCAAGGACAACAAAATTCACTGAATAAATAAACTTATCGACCTCAATAAGAACATCCTCTATGACACTACGAGGAATTTTCACAGACCTATCAGCTAATTACAGTGTTATCTGAGTAGGTTTCAAATCACCAAGTCCTAGATGGAGGTACACATGGTACGGAAGTAAGTTCACACTGGCTCCTAAGTCAAGTAAAACTTTCTCAACATGGTAGTTACATATTGTGCAAGAAATGGTTGGGGATCCTTGTTCTTTGTACTTGGGAGTTGTATTCTCCTGGATAATTGAACTCACATGACTAGCTAAAATGGCTTTCTTTTGTACACTAACCTTTTGTTTTCACGTAGACATATCCTTAAGGAACTTGGCATAAGTAGGAATCTGTCTAATTGCATATAATAATGAAAGGTTGATAGTGACTTGCTTAAAAACCTCCAATATGTCATTAAAGTTGGATTCCTTCTTTGTTGGTGCTAACAGCTGCGGGAACGGGGATCTGGGCACAAAATCTGTCTTATAAGGAACTTCATTGGGATCTTTAGAGACTTCATCAGTCTCTTCAACTATTGGCTTAGAAGGGTGAACTATAATATGTTCACTATCAGGCATGGTTACCTTGTTATCTACCACTTTACCATTCCTAAGGGTTCTAATTGCATTCACATGATTTGATGATTTCTCACAAGAAGATACTTCATGAACTCCTCTTGATTTTTAAATTAGAAATAGCTTGACTGTTAGCCTGAATAAACTTTTGATTTTCTTGTAAACTTTGGTTGACTGACTGCTGAAAATATTTAGTGTCCTGAGTTAATAAGGCGAGAGGCTCAGCTAAAATCATGATCGTGTTATCTATCGGATTCTGAAATTGTGACGGTCCTGAAGGATTCTTAGTATATCCAAAACCTGGGGGAACCTTAGAATTACTAGACTGACCTTAACTCTGGCCCTTAGACCAAGAAAGGTTAGGATGGTTTCTCCAACCAGGGTTATAGGTTTCTGAATAAGGGTCAAATTCTGATGGTTATCAAATCTAGTGTTATTATAAAGAGCATGGGCGTGCTCTTCAATGGTATGTCCTTCCCAAAATAACTTGGGCTCAATTCCACAACTAGATTGACTCAGTTCTAAAGCTTCCAACCTTTTTTGATATAACTACTATTTTTGGCATCTGATTCAAAAGATCCTTCTACCCTATTGACATTTCATCTACGTAGAAGAATTATTTTCTGGGGCTCCCTACTATTTTCCCATTGCTGGGTTTTTTCGGCGATTTCATTCAAAAATGTCATCGCACCATCGATAATTTTATTTTTAAACCCATTTGTGCATAACAATTCAACCATGGTTGTTGTCGAATAATCTAAACCCTCGTAGAGGATCTGAACTAGCCTTATTTTTCTAAACATGATGAGGACATTGTGATAATAAGTCATTGAACCTTTTCAAATACCTATATAAAGATTATCCCTCTCGTTGAGCAAATGTGCAAATCAGCTGCCTAATAGATGATGTTTTGTGCCTAGAGAAAAACTTCTGGAAAAAGGAAGATGTAAGTTATTCATAGGTTTCAATTAACTCAGAAGTCAAACTATATAGCCAAGATTTGGCTTTGTCTCTTAGTGAAAAAGAAAACAATTTAAGTTTCAATGCTTCATCATCTAGGTCCTTAATCCTGATGGTACTACATATTTCCTCAAAATCCCTAATATGGAAATAGGGGTTTTCATTTTCTTTTCCTAAGAACATGGGGAACATCTATATGGTCCCAGGTTTTAACTCATAGTTTGCTTCAGTTTTAGCTAACTTGATACATGATGGACGAGAAGTCCTAGTTGGGTTCAACAAAGCTTTTAAAGTTGTCATTGCTGGCGCTATCAAAGAACTAGGAGTAACTTCTTCACACACTTCAAAATTGAAATTTCCAAAAACAAGGCCCTCAAAAGAAGAGTCTTTGAGGTCCTCGTTTCCAGGGACATAACTACTAGGTTTGTCACTAATCAAACGACCTAGAGTGTCTCATTTCCAAGCTCGCTCAATGATGATTTCGAGCGGTCTTGGCATATACAAAAAAAAAAATCTAATTGGAAGGGAATTCTAAGATATCACAAGCAAGGATGACTCAAACAAATCAAATTTGTTGAATCTAGCAAAAAAAAAAGCTTGATGGTTCCGCTTAAATTGTTTTTAGACCAACTTCTATTCTTTCAAAAGGAAACTAGTTACAGTTTTAGCAAACCTCTTAGAACAATCCGAATTAGATTAAGTCGAATAGAAACAGGATAATCTCTAAGGGGCTTTGATAACCCTGTCTCTTTGGAAACGTTTCCTTGGGTTACAAAGCGGCTCGAATCTTCTTAAAATAATCTTCCTGAACTTTTAGTTAGGCTAACAGAGTAACTAATTCAGTCCTTTTGAATGAATTTTCTATAAGCTCGTTACCCTACCGGTCTCTTTCTAGCCAAAATTTTAAGCTTAGGTTCGCGTTTGGTAACGTGTTCCTAAAGAGGGAAAGAAGGAAACGGTGATGAAATCCGAGTCCTTATCTTGTATAAAAAAAGCATGGAACATCTAAAGCCTAGGCCAAAGCATGTACCATCTAACGAAATCACAACTGCTTGGCAAAAATCATTAAATCAAATTTCAACAAAGGAAAATAATCATAAAGAAATTGCAAAAATTAATTAAAATAGAATTATACCACTTTTATTGAAACAATGGCTTCCTCCGTCACCTCAGCATATGGGGTTTAGCTCATTGTATTGGAAAATCCCTCAAAAATATATTCCATAGCTCAAAAAGTGCTTCCAATGGTGAAATAATAATAACACAGGAGATTCGATACGCTTATAAGCGTTACAGAGAAGTGTTCTCTGCATTACAGAAGAAAGAAAAGAAAACAGAAAGACTGGACTTACTCCAGGCGCTTCAGAAATACGACTGAATCAACAACAACTTCAGCGACAGTTTCTGGGCGCCTTATGTTCTTCACCTTCTTCTTCACCAGCAGCAAATATTGTATTAACTTCTCCAAATCTTCAATCAATTCTCATAGACTTCTCCCGGAAAATATTTTCTTTAATTTTTTGATCCTGATTTTGTCCTCCCGTTGATTCTGTGTCTTCCCCTTGTTGTTCTCGAGAGTATATTCTCTTTAAACCCAAATAATATCTCAACAGAACCTCTATATCTTAATTATACAAGATCGGGCATAATATCCCGAAAATTACTTCCTTCCTGATTTGATTGCTTCAATCACGAGATTTTGGATATCCTTGAGTTTCCAAAAACCTGTTAACACTCTTATTAGTGAAAACCGAACAAAATCTTGCCAAAAATACTCCAACTCTCGCAATAGATTCTCACAGATTCAAGAAGAAAATTTTCCCGCCACAATTTTATTTGAATTCAAAAGATTGGGTGCCTTTATAAAAAGCCTGGGTGCCTTTATAACTTTTTATGGGTGCCTTTATCAATTATTGTGGGTGCCTTTATCAATTTAGTGGGGATGTTTTTAACACTTTTTAATCCAATTTCCTCCATTAAATTTTATTTTCCAAAAAACCTAAAAGCACATAAAATCATAATATTAGTACAAAATAAGAGGACTATTAATACAAGTACGAGACTAAATAAGACACATGAATGTGCCTATCAATATGCACCCGAAGGAGTCCCGAAAACCCACTGACAGGGGATTCGTGGGTGGTTAGAGTCTTACCTTCCATTCCAGACAGGTGATGAACTGTTGAAGTCGACTCAGGCCACCGATTCCTATGTCAATGTACGAACCCGAGGGGCAGAGACAATATCGTAATTCTCGTCCTTCCTTGTGCAGTTTATATTTAGTTACCCTTTCGTAGGGGTTAAAAATAATAAATTCTAAAAGTCCCAAAAGAATAAAGTCCAAAGTCCAAAAACAAAAGAAAATTTACAAAAAAATAAAAAAAATTCTAATATAATTTTTTTAAAATAAAAATAATAAAACCCTACAATTTAAATAAAATTTTAAATTAACTAAAAAAAATTGTCTTCTTTCTCCGTTTTGTTCGATTTATCTTTGACTCCAATCAATCAATATAATCTTTGGCTCTGATTTCTTTTTGATCCAAAACCTGTAATACAAAGAAAAATACCTAAAAACGTAAAATATAACAATTAAAATTAAAAATAAAAATATAATTAAACTAACTAACCTAAACAAAAAAACTAAAAAAAAATCTAAAAACAAGTCCCCGGCAGCGGGGCCAAAAACTTGATCGTTTCAGAAAGGTGGTAAAAATAGTTCGTTCGCTGAGACTTGTGAAGATTCGTTTTAAACCTAATTTTAATTTAAACTAGAAAATAAGTAAAAGATTTTAATAATATTTGGAAGAACTAGAACTCAGGATTCCACCAAAATCACTTCTGAATGATTTCTACAATGATTCTTAACAATTATAGCTCTTTTATTGACTCTGTTTCTTTGTTAAAAGTAGATTTCTAAAACATTAGCTGTAAACCACAAGCATGGCGCATCAAAAGCTCTTAAGTCCCATCATACACCATCAAACAAAATCACAACTAATTAAGAAAAATCATAAATCAATTAAAACTCAATGCAAAGGTCATTAAGAATCAAAAATAGTTACCATTCGTTCATCAAATATGGCTTCCTCCATTATCCCAGTGGTTGGGTTTAGCTCCTCATGATATACACACTCTCAAAACAATTATTCATGGCTCAAAAGTGTATAAATAGATGAAAAATAATAACACAGATGGTTTGCAACAGTGTAACAGCATTGCAGACCACTGTTCTCACTGTTACAGAAGAAAAGTATTTTCTGCTGAAGACAAACGTTTCAGATGCTAAGATATCCGTTGCAGATGGGTTGAACAAACCGTTGCAGCTGAAATAAATGTTGATGTTCAGTTGAAGAAATCGTCGTCTGATCCTTGTTCTTCACTAGCAGCAGCAACAACACTTTTTTTTTCATGTTTTCTTCACGAGCCTCCCCACCTGATTTTTCTTCCTCCTCTGTACTATTTATAGGTTTAGTAAACCCTAACAACTTCTCATAACTCGACAAGGACCCAAAACACAATCCAAAACCAACTCAAATTCTCGATTATCCGAAACAGGGGATGAAACTCTTTCCCTCCTGTAACATGGATTTCCACCCATTTTCCCGGCTTTAAACTCTTGTAATTTTCGTGTTTCATCCTTTAATGATTGTTGCTTCATGTTAATAAGATTTAAAATCTTTAAAATCCCCCAAATATCGCTTTTGAAAATCACAGCTAACTCTCGCGTAAAGAAAATATTTTTCCACCTTTTTCAAATTTTTGAAATTGAAAGGAGGTGCCCACTATCCAGAAGTGGGGTTCCTTTATCAACCAGAATGGGTTCCTTTAGTAATTTCTCCGGGTGCTTTTATCACTTTTCGTGACGATTTTTCCATAAATATTTATTTCCCAAAAATACATACAAAGACATAAAATGACACAATAAATAAAAAAGTAAGTACTAATGATATAGATAATTGAGGACAATGACACAAAAATGTGTCTATCATGTGATTGGTCTATAAATCCTTGATTATAGGTGTTGGAGTAAGGATCACACTGTTGTGTTTGTTGGCTTGAAAAGAGAGCATGGACGTGCTCCACATGCTCATAAGCTCGACGTGATGGTTGTACCACCAATGCTGTAATTTGTTGCACTATTGTTGTCAGGTTGCCTACCTGTTGACGTTGCTCAGTCATCTCGTCAACTTGATTAACTCTCTTGATAAATGGCTCTGATAAAAAACTTGAGAATTTTTGAGAATTTGTTCCCATGGTCTCGATCAATTTTTTAGCTTGTGATACTGTTTTGTTCATTAAAGCACCACCACTTGCAGTGTAAAGGAGATTTCTATCACCTGGTAAGAAACCATCATAAGAATACTGGATAATCAATGCGTCACCAAATTGATGATGCGGGCAGCTGGCCACCAGTCTCTTATAATGTTCCGAGCATTTATACAATGTTTCTCCTACCATCTGTTTAATCCCACAAATTTCTTTCCAAATTTGAGTTGCCTTAGATGCAGGAAAATACCTCTTTAAAAAAACCATGCCATGATGTTACACTGCCAGAAGGTAAATAGTATAACCATTCCTTAGCGGTGTCTACCAAAGAGACTGGAAAAACCCGTAACATAGCTTCATCTGCATTAGTCTCTGCCGGTAGCATGGCCATGACCATGTTATAAAAATCCATTAGATGCTTGTTCGGATCTTCATTAGCCATTTCATGGAATTTGGGAAGCTCTTGAATCAACCCTGGCTTGATTTATAAGTTGGATGTAGTTTGAATACACCATTTCTGTGTATCCAGCTTGTGAGAAGCTAGTTTTTTGAGTGTACGATTTGCATCACCCATTGTTTCTTTCGGTTTGTCTTTCAGTAAAGTACCTAAAACACAATTCTTAAAACGAAATTAAACAAAAATAAGAAATAAAAAAAAATAACAATCTGATATGCCTCCCCGGCCCGGGTTGTTAATTGTATTTGAAAACTTATGGAAATTGGAGGGATTTTCGTCGTTCATCACTACACATGTTACTCAATTAAGCATCAATATTTTCATCACTCTCTCATATTAACAATAACCCTAAAGTATCCCCAATCGGTGTCGACACTTCGTTACGTCTCCAAAAATCAACAAATATTACAATCGTTAATATATGAATTCTTTTTCAACGAATAACTAAAGTTTTATCGTCAAGGGATTCAATTTGAGAAAAGCTTTAAATTCTATGAGACGAGTTATTCATAGATAATATAAACACAATCGTGGTATATTCAACCTAGGTCAAGTTTTAATTGTGATTTTATTTACGATTCACACCGCTAATAGTCACAAATTACTACTAATTATTAGAATTCTTAATAAAAATACTCAAAACACCTAATTAGCTATAGAGAAGTTATATTACATGGATACAAGAGTGAATGAATAAAAATCAATGCATTAATCAAAATAACATGGTTGTGATTTTAGGTTACATTCATAACCAATAAAAATAAATTAGCTACTTATAGTTTAATTGATAACAATAAAATCAGATAAAAAATAGAAAGCAAACTACAAACGAAGAAGAGCTTGCGCCGGAATCGCCACGAATTCGCATTATTTGTGCATAAATTGCCTCCTTTTGCTTCTGTTTTTCTCTGGGGAATTTCGTCGAGCACTTTCTGTGCGTGAAAACCAGGGTGAGAGCATGGATTTAGGTGGTAATTCGAACCCCCTATTTATAGATTTTCATCCCTGCAAATTCGAATCTGATAACCATAAAACAATCTTAAACCGCCACTAACACTTAAACATGCTTAAATCTTTACCATTCATCTCCAAAATCGATGGTAACTTGGTGGCTTTTTTTCCGGTTAAAATTTCATTCCAAATCCAAATAAAACTCATAGTTCTCTGTCTTTTCGCTCAAGTATTCGATTTTGATACTCACCCAAGTTCTATATCCGCATTAACTTCTTAAAAACACCTTTCAATTCTCTCAATTAGACCACAAATCAATGACAACAATATATTCTTTCTTCCCTATTTTGTAGCTCAAGAATACTGCCATACGCTCATACTCCCCTGAAATCTCGAAATTGATGTAAACCCATGTTAATACCATCTCACTGAACTCTATGTAACCTCGTAATCCTCTCCGTTCATCAATGGCAGCAAGCAATTGTTTTCTTTTTTGAATACTCAATCCATATCTCTACAAAAATTCATCTAAATATCCAACAAGATCATACCCAAGTTACTTGTTAATCTCGAGCTTAAAAATCTCTTCACATGACCATAATTCCATGGCTACAAGTTAGCTTCTTCAATGGATCTTCTCCGCCAAAACTGAAGTTCAAATCATAAGAAGATGAAAACATTACGTTTCTGGTCGTGAAAGTGAATACATAGATCCCCTTAACAGATGGAAGGGTGTAAATAGTGACGACTTAAGAGAATCCAAATGTCTTCCTAATACGTGTAATGGAGCTAAAATGCTAATCACCCCTTAACGACTGGAAGGGTGTCAATAATGACGAACACCCCTTAACATTTCCTGGGCTGACAGTAACACTCGCCCGTAAAATGACGATTTTCCCTTTTGGTTTTTTTCGTTCCAAAGTTCTCGTTTGGCCCATAACTTCTTCATATGACCTCGGAATAACCTCACTGTTCGTTGTTGGCTTTGTAATTCAATTCTCTACAAGATGGTGAGAAGAAATCCTTGATTTGACTAAGTTCCACTTGGCGTTGGCAATTCTTCCTTTGCGAAGCTCCATTTCACTTCTTGCAGAGATGTAACCTATCAAAAGATATAAATTACAAAAGTAATAATAAAACATGATAATTCGCACAAAATCTAACAACTAAGTGTAAGAAAATGATACCTAAAATATGTAAATTATGCACTTATCACCAAAACATAAAAATAAATAGTGTATATACGTGTTACCAAGATTTAACTTCAATACAAACTTCAAATTTGTATGCACTTTTAGATTCCCTTTTAGCTTTTAGAAATGTCTTATGCATCTTGATAGTAACTCATTAGATTATATGACACAATAAAAAACTAATTTTTATTTTTTTGATATAAATAAAAAAACTAATTTTGATACTCTTCGAATCTAATTTACATTTAAAAATTCATCTTCTATTTTTGTTTTAATTTTGTTTTTATTTAGTCCAAGTAGTTGGTTAATATAAAATACTTTTTCCGTCCTACATATAAAGAAGAAATTTAGGATTTTACCCATATATAGAAAGAATTCTAATCCTAAGATTGTTTTCTTCACATATAATATGACGTATAAATGTCATTAAAACTTAGTAAATATGGGATAGAGACACATTAGGAACGTTAACAGGTAATGCAATAAACCAACAGATTATTTGCTAGGAAGTTTAAGATTATTGATTATTGGCAGGGAAATCCTCCTAATTTCATATGTAAACAAGTTTGGGAGGATATGATTAACTGTGTGTACCCTAATATTTGGACACAAATATCAGCTAAAAGCGGCCTATTTTCACCGGTTTATTCCGGCCGACCTACTTCCAAAACCCTAGAAGAAGGTTCTGGAACATTCCAGATTACTTGGCAGACAAGTCTGCACAACTCTATAAATATAGAACACCTAAACCCTAAAAGGTACCATATCTAATCCTAAAAACTTATGTAGAACACAATTACTGACTTAGGTATAGGAGCCTCTTTTTTATGTTTTACAAATTCTTCACATCTTAATTATCAGGAGAAGAAGGAGATCAATAGCCAATATCATCTAGATTTTTTGCAGTGAAGATAGGATACTTTTTGCCCAAACATCTTTGGCCCCGTCTAAGGGGAACGAGTTCTCGAACCATCAAAGAGTCGTGTTATTAATGGTCTGTTGTTGATCAAATACAGACGCACATTATTCTTTTCCTCCATCACGCCAATACTGAGTTTGAGTTTCCTTTTATCTTTAATTGATCTTTTTATTTTGGTTATGTACATATGATCATATATGTACGAATCTAAACAGCTAGGTCAATATTAATTGGTAGCTTTATAAAATATGTAATTTCGTGAATTGTGATTGGCAATAACAGTGAACATTCATTACTTCATCTAGTCAGTGTCCTGGATCCAACCATATAAGCTCCAGATTTAGGCTTTCGTAGTCCTAAATTGGTAGTAATCCATACTGATCATATCGAAGTGGTTTAACAATATTCCTAGTTGCGCTCATATTTGTATCTATACGTGTGTACCTAGCTTGCGCATTACTTCTACGCAAGAAAAAGAATTGCTACCTATATATCCACTTTATCACATCCCATGTTTACTGGATTCTGCTAGTCAATGCATATTCATAATAAGAACACAACAATAACCATTTCTTCATCAGGGAATAACTTGTGTGAAGTCTACTCTACTTTGGCTTATCTTATTTCTGACTGTTTAAAGATTACTCTTATCAGATCATCTAGTGCAGCTCTGGATGTCATAACTCCTACTTATAGCCATACTTGAAACTCTAACAACCTGGATACTGCCATGCTACAAAGATCTATAGTTGATCACTGCTGCACAAAAGTGGCCTCACCCAAGCTGAGGCGCAAAAGCATCGTGTGGAAACTACATGAGTTCCATTGAAGCATGAAAGTTCAAAAAATGGCGCAGGGCTATTCTGACCAAGAATACTATCAAAAGGAGTTTTCACATCTCAGCAAGCAGAACAAGGTACAATGGATGGGTCTTTGATGATTGGGAAGTTGACTACTTCTCAACTGCCTCTATATACCCAGAGTTGTTAACTTATCACACTTATGCCTTTGTCTGATCTTGGACAATTTCTGTTCTCAAGCTATAATAATATATGTCTGCTCACACAATAACTAATTATTAAGTGAAAAGAGCATCAAGACTTTGAAACGTAATCTAATCAGCGTTGGAGTCTTAATCGTGTCCGGCGGTCTGTGCCCGAAAATCTATGTCTGACGGTCCACGCCCGGCAACCCATGGCACAGATATATTCCCGTCATTTGGGACGACTACGATGTGACGAGCATTTTTGCATGCCATGGCATGTGAGAATGCACACATCTCAATTCTACACGAATCTTGAACAGTAGGATTGGCCCCCTATGCGAATTTGAGATAGCAGAAAAACTATAATCCTCTTTTCATGCGTGAGCGAGATACAGCAAGGAAACACATCCATGTGCGAGCATTAAGAAGCATGATACTCATAATTTGTTAGGGGCGAGTTATGTATCACCTCAAATGCGATGACCACCGCTTGGGGGCGAGATACATAACACTTTGGCATAACTGATAATACTTAGAGGCAAGTTACAAATCGCCAGCAATCACAGGTAAAAGAGAAACCGAACTTCTGTTTGAATGGTCCGTCGAAGTCATATCTACTTACGTAGACCGTCATAAAATAACCGCACAATATACCCAAAGAGGATCATTTATAAAGTCTTACTTGCGAGATCGTTGATTGTTCGTTGTCTAAAAGTCTCACTTGAGAAGCGAGCCTAGAAATTTTACCCTCATTGCAGCAGACTACGATAAAAACATGAACACGTGGACTTGTTACTAGACGTATCGGACTGCAGTTCTGTTGGAGGCAGATGAAGAAGTGAAAATTTTAATATTAAAGAGGTGAGGTGTGAATCCAATTCACAAGCCATAAATGGATACGCCCTTATGCGAAAGAGTACTTGGCTGTAGATTGGTCGATGTTTGCACAAGATCCCAAGATGCACGTACATGATGATATATACAAAAAGGTATTAAACCTGTAGTAAAAGTGCTTGAGGAATAACTACACCAGCTAACCCTCTATGTCAAGCTTCTTCCTGATTACAACTATGGAATACAAATAGGTGGACAAAACTTTTTAGGGATGGTCGGGTTCAAGAAATTCCTTCATATACCAAGATCCTAAAAGCCTCTTGGTGCATTCAGTTCTTCGGTCATCGACATTATATCTGCAGATAATTGTTAGTTGCAGACAGCTTGGTATTTCGTACCTCTTGATCGGGTCTCCTCATTAATCAGGAAGTGTTTTGGTTCGTGTTGCGAAATTACACCATGTAGAAAATTTTATCCAAATTTGTTACAACAACAACAATTTTCTATGAGCCTCCAAGAAATGATGGATTGTGCTGAGTAATATGATGACTGTCTCTACAGGCAGGTTACTCGGTTAAGGTTCATTTCTACTACAACAAATGACTGCACCACCAACTCTGATGGGAATGGTTGTTTAGAAAATTACTAGCATTAACGAGTCTCCGACATCGACTTCCATTGTATAAGCTAGTGGGGGGCGACTACACTACCGCATGCACCAACATATTTTACGCATCTGGGTGTATAAATGTACACGTTGATCATCGCAGTACAGATCTTGCTCGAGTTTCACATTAGACTGGCAACAACAATGATATAATCACCTGCTGAAGTGATTTGTCATTATTTAGTCATTTTCATTCTTACTTTGGCTACAGGATTTGGGTTTGTGGAAACTATTGGTATTACGAGTAAATTAAATTAAGCATTGGCAAGGACTGTAGAGACAACAAAGAGGCTGTTTAAGTTTCATTTTTAAAGGAGCCAAAATTAAATGAGGTTTCATTTTACGTCGCTTAGAAATTTCTCAAAAGAGGTAACGTTCTTATACAAAAGGTGAGGATTCACCCCCAAAATGCAGTCTGACTACGATTTGGCAAAAATTGCTGCCAAGAGTGGAATAAGTTAAGGTCTGGCCAGCTACAAAGTTTATCTGCCGGGAAGAAAGTCAGTACCTCCTAGAACCTTGCGTAGTATGTCTTTGATCTTATCAAAGGAAGACTGCAGCTGTGATTCACGGGCATTGGAGTCAGTTAAATCTTGTCACACTCTAGTCAGCTCTTCGGTTAGCGCCTTTACGGTACTGGACAACTCAGTATTTTCGCTCTCCAACCGAAGGATTTCCTGTCTTGCACCGGCATCAACACTACTCTCTAGAGAACGCTTGTTATGAGCGTCATTTTATTGAGCCACGGAATTCAGAAACTACAAATACAAGAGTAAATGTTGTTAAGAAGCAATGGAGATTGATATGTCAAGTAATAGTTTAGTCTTCCATTCAAGCTAATGGATGACTGTACAACAACGAGTTGTCAAGAGTTTCCCAGTATTCAATTATTGGTAACTCTCCTACTATGATTTACTAAGAGAGTAGTGATTTGGAAGATTCATGTACCTGATTGGTACCTGATTGTAATATGATTTTGTTAGAGATAGTTAGATGACACACATGTGAGAGTTATGTGTAATCACATGTGTGTCTAGCATGTGACTATTGAGAGTGTAGGATACTAGCTTAGTGTATGTTAGCTAGTTATGTGTACGTTATGTGCACTTTATAAGCTAAACTTAGCTTCTGTATTCAATAACAAGAATCATTAATAATCTTCCACAATTTCTCCAAATCTCATTTTGCAAATCTTTCATGGTATCCGAGCTTCAATCTCTAACGAGTTGATTCTGATCTTTTTCTTCTTCTTTAAACATAAATCAAACATCATCAATGGAGAACATTACCACTGAAACATCAGCAAATTAACAATCAACAACAAACACAACAAATTCTTATCAACAACATCAAATCCAGCTACCTTTTCAAAACATCTGTAATTTTGTTTCTTTAAAACTCGATTCAAACAACTATCTTCTTTGGAAGCACCAGTTTGAATTCATTCTAATGAGTACAAATTTGCTAAGATTTGTTGATGGATCTTATCCTGCTCCTCCCAAATGATTATAGTAAATGAAACTCCAACAACAAATAATGAGTATCTCCTCTGGACAGCTATGGATCGCTTTGTAATATCTTGCCTCAATGCAACATTCACTCAATCCATTTCTGCTGGAGTTCTTGTTTTGTCTACTGCAAAGGAATATTGGGATTATCTTAAAAAAGAATTTAATCTACAATTCTTTGCATGAAAATCCATGCTTAGAGGACAAATTCAATCAGTTAAACAAGGTAATTTCACAATTCTTGAATACTTGTCTCAAATTAAAACAATTATTGATAATCTTGCAGCAATAAATGAGAAAATGTCAGATGAGGACATTGTCATGTACACTATGAATGGTTTAAACAAGAATTTCAACCAATTTGTAGTTTCTTCTCATAATAGAGAAAATCAGTACACATTTGTTGAGTTAAGACCAAGGTTAATTCATCATGAACAATGGCTAAAAACACAAGAGCAAGATTTAAAGATTCAACAAGATTTCACTAACACAGCTTTTTACTCAAAGAAAACAACACAATCCAGTAGATTTATGCAAAATTCATCTAGAAATTTTGATCCAAGATCCTCTAATTTTGCAAATAGACTATCCAAAAATTTATCAGATGTTGAATGCCAAATATGTAGAAAATTTGGGCATTATGCAAGCAGATGTACTTGGAGATACACCCCACTAACAACAAATAGAAGATCTAGCCCATTCAATTCTAAACCAAGACAACATAATGCTTTTTATACTTGTTCTGGTGTTGAGCAAGATGCTGCTAGTTTTGTGGTCAGCACACAATATATACCTGACTCAGGTACTACTGCTTATATAACAAGTAATTCAGCCTTGTTACATGATTGCAAGTCTTACTCAGGAGAAAACAAAGTAATGATTGGAAATGGGAAGCATCTACAGATTGTTGGTTTTGGTGAAGCAACATTAGTTCTTGAGAATTCATAATTTCTATTGAAAGATGTGTTGTTGGTACCTCAACTCACACAAAATCTAATTTGTGTCTCACAATTCTGTGCTGATAACAATGTATCTTTCAATATGTTACCATGTGGATATAACATCAAGAACTTGGAAACAAATGAGATAGTTGCAGAGTGTTGTGCACAATAATCTATATCCAATTCAAGCCGCTCATTTTCCTACTGTGGCCTTCACATCAATCCTAGCTTCTTCATCTCTTTGGCACCAAAGGTTAGGTCATCCTTATGCTCTTATTCTTCAAAAATTAGCAGTAATTCCTTCTATAAAATTGTCAGATACAAATACTGCTAGTTTTTGTCATGATTGTCAGGTAGGAAAGCATGTCAAACTACCTTTTTCTTCTTCAAAAAGAACTTCTGTTGCACCTTTGGCTCTTATACATTGTGACATTTGGGGACCAGCTCCAGTGATTTCTTTAGGAGGATACAGATACTTCATTTTATTCATATATGATTATAGCAGATATCATTGGATTTATCCACTTACAACAAGGGATGAATCACTCACATTTTTTAAACATTTCAAACTTCACAATGAGAAGTTCTTGTCATTATCTATTATATCTTTTCAATGTGATGGAGCATATGAGTTGGTTAAGGGATCTTATAGAGATTATCTACAGCAATGTGGCATTGCTATAAGAATCTCTTGTCCAAAAACACCACAACAAAATGGTGTTGCAGGGAGAAAGATAAGACACATCACTGAGGTTGGTAATACAATGGCTTTCCAAGCCTCTCTTCCAAAATGCTTTTGGTATGACAGCTACCTCACATCTACTTTTATAATTAACAGACTACCATCCAAAGTGCTTTCTTTCAAAATTTCTTTTGTTCTTCTCTACAATGATCTTCCTGACTATAGCCTTTTTAGAGTGTTTGGTTGTAGTTGTTATCCCAACATTGCTTCATTCAGAAAAGATAAACTAAGCCCAAAGTCTCAGATGTACTTTTTTGGGATATAGCTCCATGTACAGAGGTTACAAATGCTATGATAATGCCACTAAAAAGATCTTTGTCTCTAGACATGTCACATTTGATGAAAACAACTTTCTTTTTGCAACTCAATCATATCCTGCTAGCTCATCTTCAGGTTTTGAAGTTGTAAATCTTCAAATAGGCCAATGTGCAAGCTCTATATATGATGCACCTGTTTTGCCTGATATTTCTGCTACAACTTCCACTGACAATGTTCCACAAGAACCTTCTCAAGCTATTGCTGATGATATAGTTGACATTGTTCCTGTTGTGCCTTCACTTCAAACTATTCAAACAAGATCAAGAAGTGGAATCTCAAAACCAAAAGACCTACCTCCAGATTTTGTGGCACATTACACTACTGGACATCTTATTTCTTCAACCTTTCTTTATGTCTTGCAAAGTCCAACAGCTCCTTCATCTTTCAAGGAGGCTTCTAAATATCCAATTTGGATTACATCCATGGATGAGGAGTATCCGGATCTTATGGATAATGGTACATGGACCTTGGAACCAAGAACTGCAGGTATGAACATTCTTGGATGTAGATGGGTTTACAGGGTCAAACTTAACTCAGATGGAACAGTTAATAGATACAAGTCAAGAGTTGTTGCTAAAGGATATCTGCAGCTGGATGGGGTTGATTATGAAGAAACTTTTAGCCCAGTAGTGAAAGCTACAACCATAAGGTGTGTTCTAACTTTATATTTGAGTAACAAATGGATTGTGCAGCAGTTAGATGTTTCAAATGCATTTTTGCATGGTTACTTGGAGGAAGATGTGTACATGGAACAACCTCCAGGATATATTTCTTCTGCTTATCCAACTCATATGTGTCATCTAAAGAAGTCTCTATCTGGTCTAAAGTAAGCACCTAGAGCCTGGTACCATAGGTTCAGTTCCTTTCTATTGGAAATGGTTTTATTATGTCCACATGTGACAATTCATTATTCATTTTTCAAGAGATGATGATGCTGCTGCTCTATATTGATGATATCATACTCACTGGTTCTTCTGGAGAGTCAGTAAAGAAGTTCATTACACTTTTGGGTTCTGAATTTAGTATGAAAGACCTGGGTCATCTGCATTATTTCTTGGGAATTGAGTGTGTCAAATCCACATCAGACACATTACTTCTAACACAACAGAAATATACTTATGAATTACTTATAAAGGCTAACATGCTTGATTGCAAGTCCAGTTCTACTCCAGTTGCATCAGGACCAAGGCTCTCTGCTTATTGTGGCACTACAATGGTTTCTCCAAATCACTACAGAAGTCTTGTGGGTGGATTACAATACTTGACTATGACAAGACCTGACATCACATATGCTGTAAACTATGTGTCTCAATTCATGCAATATCCTTCTGATTTGTATTTTATGTTGGTAAAAAGAATTATGAGATATCTAAAAGGATCAATTGGGTCTTGTATTACTCTTTCTGCTGGAAATATGGATAGTATTACTGCTTACTCAGATTCTGATTGGGAAGAGTGTCCAGACACCAGAAGATCTACCGGTGGGTATGCAGTATTTCTTGGTACTTCTATGGTTTCCTGGTCCTCAAAGAAGCAACCCACCATTTCCAGGAGTTCAGCTGAAGCTGAATACAAGTCTCTAGCAATCACTGCTTCAGAATTGTTATGGATTTCATATTTACTTAGATAGCTTCATTTTCTTGTTTCATCTCCTGTCACATTATATTGTGACAATCAGAGTGCTTCAAGTCTGGCTTCCAACCCAATTTTTCATGCAAGAACAAAACATATTGAAGTGGATTATCATTTCATTCGTTAATTGGTGGCTCAGAAGTTTCTAAAACTCCTTTTTGTTCCTTCTTCAATGCAGCTGGCAGACTTGTTTACAAGGGATTCTGCACATCAATTTTTGGACTGCTTTCTGGCAAGCTCATGTATCTGGTAGATACCAAGCTTGAGGGGGGATATTAGAGATAGTTAGATGACACACATGTGAGAGTTATGTGTAATCACATGTGTGTCTAGTATGTGAATATTGAGAGTGTAGGATACTAGCTTAGTGTATGTGTTGTATTCAGGCTCAATTATTGGTTGGAATGGATATCGGGAGACAGGGGTAGGACGACCAAGGCCAGCATCAGACTGTGGGATTGAAGGGGCTGACATATCCTAGTATTTTCGCTCCCCGGACAGAGTCTTCGAGCCGCTACCCAGCATTCCGCAGTCAGAGAGTATATTGAAGTCGTGTAGAGATTTAGATGACGGGATAAATCAGGTAGTTTTTGACCTAGGTGTCAAACTCGTCAAAAATATATTCCTTACTTTTCTTATACTAACAAATAGAATAATGATAAGCAGATTCGTTTCTGAGGAAGGGTTGAGTTAAAGTTGTCAATTCAAATTTATGAATATAAAAGTAATGCAAAGATATGGAAACAAATAAATGAATACGATATGAGATGTGATGTGAATAATTAATGATTTTTTCTCCACTAGTGAACATGAATACAACTGAAATCTTCTTCAAAATACGTTTACTAAAAACCCTAGACAAGTTATGAGTTCAACAAATCTACTAATCCAAGGTCACTACGTAGAATAAGTTCTCTACTTGTTTCTAGTCAATCAAGCCACTTTGAGTAAGCTCTCTAGTGTAACTTTATTGACCGGTATTTTCCGTGAGTCGGGTTGATCCTAACCACATGTTTGTAACTTAGGGTTACCTTTCACACACCAAAATCCATAACATCCCATTATAACGTTAATGTTTCCTACTTTTGATAAAATCGTCGTAACAATTACGGACTACAGCTCAATAATCTAGCGTTAAAATTGCAAACAGGATATTGTATTTAATTGGCCGCTTGAACATTCGCAAATAATTTTTGGTTATAAACTCGGTAAAAGACAATCAATAAAATAATATTGAAAAGGAAAGATTAATTTGAATCATATCGAAATAAACCTTAATCAAATAATTTAGCTACCGGAGTTCATGGCAACTAAAGAAAGAAAATAGAAATTTGTATATAAAACCAACTAAGCAGACCAAATAGACAGCAAGTGATGATATGAATAGATTGGTGATGATGTATGTGAAACTGATAGACCGATGGTGTTGGCGAAATGCTGAATATGGACGTACAGGTGTTGTTCCATATTTGATGTTGTGGTAGTGTACAGATGGGTTGGGGAGAACTGCAATATAGACAGACAAGGGGGTGAGATGCTAGTGGTGATGTATGAGATGGTGCTGTGAATGGTAAGGTGGAGAAGGTTTGGAGGAGCAAGAGCTCCTCTCTGTTGGTGTTGGAAACAAGCGTGAGGTGGTAAAATGATGGTGGTGGTTGACTGTATGCAGTGGTGTGGAGTTGATGCAAGAAGGTGGTGAAAAGGGGGTCGGAGATGTGTGCAGCGTGAGAGGGTATGGGATCTCGAGAAATGTGATGTAGCTTATTTTTTACCTAGCGTTTTTGAGGGCTACAAAAAAAGAATTTGGGACGACTAATAAACAAAATAAGGTCATTATGAAGTTATATCAGCACACACCTTATCCATATATTCTCTTTAATGGCTAATCTGCCATTGCTTAATTAATGTTAATGTTGATTATTTAGTTAATTAATTTGGTTATAGTTAGTCTTAGATGACGAATTTGAGTTATAGTTTTAGAATAGAAATAGAGAGTGTGTTAGAGAAGAAGAATAAAAAGAAGAAGTTTGGGAAAAATAGGTTTTGTCTAAAATCAATAACAAACATTGATGAGTATGAGGAAGAAGTGAGAAACCATGAAAACCACTTTGTATGCGTTTGGATCGTTAACAAAAATAAATTCATTTTTATATGCATTTAATGCCATGGACGTTCCGGAATCGGTAGATAATGGAGTACCATATCTACCAATTATACACTCATGTGTCAAAAATTAATATAATCGGTAGTCTCGTAATTTTTATTACTACCGATTGTACAAAACTCCCAGATTGATTTTTTTTTATTTTGATTTCATAATTGGTAGTTTAATGGAGTACCATATCTACCGGTTTAGTTGTCGCCCCAAAAATGAATTTCTCAAAACTTACAAAATTTGTAACTCTTCATCTTTCAGAATAGGTAGGGGCTGGAAATTTATATCTACCGATTGTATCCAGAATTGAATTAAACTTTAAAATTTTAAACTTTGTAATCGGTAGTTTAATGATCAAATTTATCCACCGATTATACTTGTTTTTTTGTAAAGAACGTTTCTTTCCATAATTGGTAGTAAGTGAACATAAATATCTACCGATTGTGGTTAGTCACTAGTACGGGAAATTAATAACTACCGATTGTATTTAATCGGTAATATAAAAACATAGTTATCTACTGATTATGTAGATTGTACTTAACATCTAACTTCATAATACTATTTCAACATCCGTAAAAAAAACTTGTTCAAATTACTACATATTGTTCAAAAAATTTGTTCAAAAAAAATTAAAACATCCGAAAAAAACGAAACAAAACACATCATAGATATTCAAAGTGATCAATCTCATTGATCTCATGAAATTTTTTCACTCCTTGTTACTCTCGACTTGGTCCTAGTATCAACTCGTTTCTTCTTCTTTTCATTCTCCTTAGGATCAGCAACAACTTCATCTTCCTCAACTGGGCCAATGTACTCACCAGCTTCGTTGTAGTATGGGTTTACCCCTGAAAAGTCTTTCACCCTGAAAAATAGTCGAGGATCAAAGGTCGGATCGTCCTCCATCCTTCGAATCATTTCTGCCTCAGATCCTTCATCCGAAGATGGAACTTCAACGTAGTTGAGGGGATTATCAGGATTGTTCCACCAACAATCAGGATCGTTCATCATTTGTGAAAAATCCGGATCATCCAGCATCATTTGATATATTTCTTCAGGAGTAACTCCTTTCGGCAAATTGCAAAGATGACGTTTAAGAATTTCAGCCTTTCGAGCCAGAAAAAAAACTTCATCTTCATCCATAACCCTAATGAACATACCCAAACATGGATTATACACAGTGGCTATTATAAAATGAACAAAATCACATAATCAGTAGTTAAAATCATGCAATATCAACCGATTACACACAATCGGTAGGTCATGTTCTCAGTATATGTCTGATTATATGCAATCGGTTGAGTGTAGCCCTAAAACTGGTTTATTTAAAACACAATATATAATCGGTAGATAAAATTATGTAATATCTACCGATTGTGCATGATGTTCTTCAGGAATGATGAACTCGAGGCATAATCGGTAGATAAATCCTTCAAAGTAATGACTAAAAACATAAAAGTTCGATGTAACTTACTTTTCCTTTCCCTTCTTTGATTATGGAGGAAATTTTTTTGGTCGAAGGGTCATGTCGTCGGAATCAGTTGACGAATTGATTTCAATGATTTTGGACTCTTCGATCACCATCTTTTCCTTTCCCTTCTTTGATTGTGTAGGAAAAGTTTTTGGAGCCATTTTCAATGGAGAATGAGAGTAAAGGGAGTAGAAGAATCGGTAGAGGAGAAGAATGGAAAAGGAAAGGGAATAGAAGAATAGGTAGAGAAGAAGAAGAATAAAGAGGTAGAGAAGGAAATGAGAAGAAAAAGAGGCTAATTAGGATTTTGTATTCTGTCTATAAATGGTTTTTTACACTATTATTCTACTAATTTTTATTATCATATTCTGTCTTGGAAAATTCCCTTCACCTTAAGTGGCGTGGACGAACCTTAAACGAGTTGAATCTATCCATCACCTTATTGAAATGAGCTTCATAACGGTAATTTGATCGTTTCCATCGTCGCCATTCCTTGAGAGATCTCGCTATAACTTCATCATTAGTTTCACCCCTCAAACGGTATCGATTGACAAGATAAGTTAAATTCAGAAATGGATCAACTTCTCTTCTTATACAATTAAATCGACAAAAAAAGATCAGCTCTATTACGGTTATTGGGGTTCCCGATGTCAACACAAAAATGTTCGTGAATACTCTCCAAATAACTGATACTCATTACACCATTTTTCCTACGTTCTTCTCCTCGCCTGGGATAGAATTGCACATATCGCCTACATAGCGATAAATCTTCCTCTACCGTGAACGGTTGAGCCATTAATATATACGATGATTACTTTGATGTTAGAGGGTTAAAATGTATTGGAGGTGCATAAATGAGAAGAGGTCACCCTCCTTATATACATTAGAGTCCTAACGGCTCTTTTTTTAAAAAACAAATCCGTTGAGGCCTTGTGTAACAAGAGTGCACATAAAATATGTACACTAAGTTCGTACGAATATAAACAATCGGAAGTATCTGGATCACCATTATCTACCGATTTTTACAATTGGTGGGCTAACAAAAAAAATTACTACCGATTATAATGTAAAATATGTCCAGAAACCAATCAATTTCATCATCTTAATCGGTACACAGTTATCTACCGATTGTACTCAACAGGTATAATCGTTAGTCTAACAAAAAAATTACTACCGATTATAATGTAAAATGTGTCCAGAAACCAATCAGTTTCATCATCTTAATCTGTACACAATTATTTACCGATTATAGATGATGAGGTATAACCGATAGTCTTACAAAAAAATTTACTACTGATTGTATATGTTGCCCCAAATTCAAAATCAAAAAAAAAAAAAATTCAAATTTCAAAAATTAACAGTATCCATAATCGGTAGTATAAAAAATAATTTAACCACCGATTATAAATGTTGCCCCAATTTCAAAATTGAAAGAATTTTCAAATTTCAAAAATATTCGTTGCCCATAATCGGCAATCTAAGGAATTTTTTTAACTACCGATTATAAATGTTGCCCCAAATTCAAAATTGAATTTTTTTTCCAATTTCGAAAATTTTCAAACTCCATAATCGGTAGTCTATGAAATTTTGCAAACTACCGATTATAGATGTTGCCCCAAATTCAAAATTGAAAAAATTATCCAATTTTGAAAATAATCATATTCCATAATCGGTAGTCTAAGATTTTTTTTTAAATACTGATTATAATGGAAATTGTTTCCAGAAACAAAGCAGTTGGTGTAATCAGTAGATAATTATCTTCTGATTGTATATCACCATGCTTAATCGGTAGTTGATGTAAACCAAGTATCTACTAATTGTACTGTATAAATTTCGACAAAGTTATTTATTCAAAATGAGTCTCTAGCAAATCAATCGATAATTCACAGAAAGAAAATAAAATTCATTCATCATCCGTAAAGTAATCCATTCATCAGCCATAAAGTAAACATAATGTTATAAAATTAACCAAGTATCTTAAAAATCAATCGATAATGATGTTCTCTAAAAAGCCAACCAAAATCTAATTTCTAGATTTCTTGGTTTCAGCACGAGGACGACGAGCACCAGGGACATTGTCTTCACCCTCAGGGATATTTGCTTCACAATCAGCACTCGATGAAGCGCGAGATCTTTTGTTGTGCTTTGCTGCTAGCCTCTTAGTCTTATTCGCAGCTTTTTCCCCAAACTTGCTAGCATAAGCTTCATTATCAATGTTGTCTATCAGGTCTTTATGCTATCTCATCTTATCAATTGATAAAGGCACTCCTGCATTTATACACCCAGCTATCTTCTTGGAGAAAAACGCAAACCTTTTTTTTTCTGTTTTTATGCAATAAAAATCAAACGATTATTATCTAAAATATTAAGTTGTAATATTAAAATCAAATGGAAAGAACATTACGTACCAGCCTCTCATAACCCGAAGGTTTGTCTTTGATGATACAAGGATAATCGGACACCCTGGTGGTCTTTCATTTATCTTCACGGATCACATGAAGATGAGAATGCTCCTGGTACCATACCATATAGCGTGCATCTACTTCATAACCTCAGTTGACAGGTCTCCCATCGTTGATCATATATTGGATCATGTTATTCCAATCTTCAACGAATGGGTTACCAGAGTAAACTACTGTGATAGAGTCCTTACCACAAGTAGAATTCTCGACGTCCAATTTGAACCTGCCGCGCATGTGACTCCAAGGTTCTTCTTGGACAAAACCGAGTTGATGCATCACCCTAGAGGCATTGTACATGACATATCCAGTGGGATGCCACAAGGGTCCATAATAAAACGACAACTCAGACCTTCCCGGTATATGACCACTAGCTCGGTCTTCCATTTATGGATCAAAGCATACATCTTTGGACGTCATAAAGTCTAATTTCCTCCTCAAAGAAATCAACTCCTGCTTCTTAGACCTTGAATGGTTGTTGTCAAAGATGTATTTTGTTCCTCTGGGTGTTACTTTCTCCAATACTGGATTCTCTTTGGCCAACTCGAGGGACAGGAAGTGTTCATAGATCCATGTCTAGTGTACATATCAAACCAAGTATGAGAAAATTGATTCTTAAAAGAGAAAAAAATAAATAACAATCAAAGCATCAATAGAGTTACCAAAAAACCTGTAGTGGGCTCACATTCCTGGAAATTTGACTAGTTGATTCCCTCGATGCCTTTCTCAACTCTTCCATCAAGAACGCATGACATGCAGTGCCCCACGAATAGTCACGAACTTTATTGAGAGGATTCAAAATTTGTAGAAGGTTGGCGTCGACCCGGTTTCCATTATAATTAGGGAAAATGACACATCCCAAAACACAGAGGAGATGTGTTGTGGCTGCAGCATTGACTTCGTCATCGCTAAACTCTGGATTCATTTCTTCTTTAGCCTTGGTACCTTTGAACATATTCATCAAGTGAACCATGTTGAACTGTCTGGTTTTGTAAGAAAAGCACCGTTTGAACTCATCTTCGGATGTCTCTCAATCCCAACCAAGGTACTTCTGAGTATAAAAATAAAGTTGTTCCCAGCTTAACTGCTTCACATAATCAAACTTGACCGTTGTACCATGGTCAACGAGACTTAGAATCTGCACCACATCATCTGGGTGATCGTCATCTCTCCTAACGGCATGTGGAAGGTATCGGTCTCAGGATGCATTCTCTTCATGAAGGCTGATATCGACACCCGGTCATGCTATAACATTGAATTATCGACAGCAGTAGATAACCCCGAGTTCAGTATAATTTGCTTGAAGCGTTCACACTCACCATCTAACGGCCAATCTTTTATCTTTCTTGGTGAAGCCGTAGGTTTGAGTAGACAAACCTCATCAGAATGGTCCTAGTATACACGACGAATTCTAAAATAATTAGAATAACAGTTAATACTTCTACGAATAAAAAGACAATAGGTTAAGAATGGTGTTTTATAATTATTACTTCAGTTGAATAAATTTCTTTGTCCCAAGAGTCTTTGTATCCAAACAACAGATCTCCTCCATCTCTTGGTAACCCATGGATTTGGCCTGCTTCAATACCCTTCATCTTCAAAGAGGTGGGGACTTGGTGTCCTCCTTTTTTCTTAATTACCTTGTTTGTACCATGTCCTTCTCCTTGTATACAACTTGGTTTTCCTTCTTCTTGGTTTCTAACTTGTGGAGCACTTGGTTCTCCTTCTTCTTGGTTTCTAACTCCTGAAACACTTGGTTGAGTTCCTTCGGCAATAGAGATTCCGCTAGCGTTCCTTTCTCTTCTTGCACTAGCTGTTACTTTCTTACACCCTTCACGACGAGGCCCCAAAACAGTTGTATCTTGGGATTCCGCAGCTCGCCTTTCCCCAAAAAAACAAAAAAAAAAACAATTATTTCCAAGAAAACACCGTTTAATTACTACATAATCGGTAGTAAATTTAATAAAGTAACACCGATTGTGCATAATCGGTAGCTCGGGCTCTATATTATCTACCGATTGTGCATAATCGTTAGCTAGGGCTCTACATTATCTACCGACTATGCATAAAAAATTGAATAGAAAACTCTAAGCTATGGACACACATAATCGGTAGCTAGGGATATAGATTATCTACCGATTGAAACCATGCAATATAATCGGTAGTTAGGTTACAAATTAACTACCGATAAAGCCTAAATTTGAGTACAAAGACACAATCGGTAGATAATGACAAATTATAACTACCGATTATATGGATGTGCTTGAGGATTTATGAACATTCATAATCGGTAGATAATAAAAATTATAACTACCGATTAAGCCTAAATTTTGGTTCAGGAACATAATCGGTAATTAAGGACTAAATCTAACTACCGATTATGGTTGATGTTCTCGGGGAATAAAGAACACGACCATAGTCGGTAGATAAATACAAACACGAAACTATTGATTATGTGAAATCACTAAAAACCCTTGAAATTCTATTGACAAATTCATTCGATTGAAGCAAAATAAACACAAATAATGGTAAACCCTTACCTTACTGGACCCATTATACAATTTTGGAGAGGATGATTGCTAGAATCAGTCTCCGTATCTAGATCAACCTCTTCTTGTTCTTCGTTTTCTTCATTATATTCTTCAACGATCTCCCTATTTCTTATTCTCTCGGCAAAATTTGGCCAATTATTATTACCAGCTTGACGGGTTGTATGCTTTTGTCGAGCCATCTTTAGATTGTAATTACAAAGATGAATTCGTTTACGATGAATTGGTTTAGGCACAATCGGTAGTTAGAAAAGAAGAGGAGAAGAAGAGAAGAAAATGAGAAGAAGAAGATAATCGGTTGAAAAGAAGAAGAAGATTAGTGAAAGAAGAAGAAGGGTTAAAAGTATTTTTAGATTAGTGAAAGGGTATATAGGTATTTTTACATACCATTAGACTATCCCATAGCCACATCTATTGGATGGGTTTAAATAAGTCGCCCCAAATTCTTTTTTTGTAGCCTTCAAAAATGCCAGGATCTTTTATAGCTAATATTTCATGCAGAGTTTAACACCGACCGAATTCCAACTTTCCTAATTTATCTCAACTTCTAAAACATGACTTCAATCCATAGCCATTCATCACAAAATATTGACGGAAACAACTTAAGTCATTTCTTGTTTTCTAGCTTCAAAACTGAATTCCTAATAAACCCAATGTTCCTTATCCTTCACAAACTCTATTCACCTCTTAACACTTCGAAATCAACCATCGTACCCATGGTTATCCTGGTGAAAGTAAACTTGGTAGTGGTTCGGGTCTTCTATCGAACACTTGATGTGCGTCTACTGATCAGCATTACACTACTTTAAAAAATCCATCTAAAAATGGGTATAAAACGAAAAATCAACAAAAGTATAAAGGAAACTGTGATTGAAGAACAAGATACTCCTAAATCTCCACCACAAAAAAAGAACAATAAAGCTTCTAAAGTAGATTCTATACCCAAAAAATCAAAAAAGAAAAAGCAGAATGAAGTTGTTGATTCTCCAACAACATCAAAAAAAAACAAAACAAACTGTTGTTGATTCTCCAGCAAAATCAAAACAGAAAAAGAACACAAAAGTTATTGGTTCTCAAAGAAGATCAAAAACAATGAAACAAACTGTTGTTGATTCACCATCAAAATCAAAAAAGAAGAAACAAAATGAAGTTGTTGATTGTCCATCTACAAAGAAGAAGAACAAAGCTCTTGTTGTTCGTTCTCCATCTACATCACAGAAAAAGAAGAAGGGTGTTGTTGTTTCTGCCAAAAAAGGTACATATCATTGGTGCATATCAATATATAACTTGCTCTGTTCATGTTGTAGGAGTTAGATATAGCATACAGCATGGGTACATATCAATATATGTTTATTTATTTTTTCGTGTTTTAGGACATAGATCTAGCATGCAGTATAGGGTAAATATTGATATGTACTTGGTTTTTAGTATATACTAATCAGTACATATCAGTGTATGCTTATTTTCAAAGTTATAGCATCTAGATGTTGAATTTGTTCTAGATATTGAATCGGATAAGTATATATTGACATGTACTTTTTTTCATGCTATAGATATAAAAGCATATATATAGATGTACATTGTTCTATACTAAAGCATCTACATCTTGCATACAGGATAGTATATATCGATATGTACTTTGTTCTAATCTTGAATTGGATCAATACATATCAATGTATACTTTGTTCATGATATAGCAGATACATATCAACATATAAACAAAATATATACTTTGTTTTATATTATAGTACATATTGATATATTGTAGGGATATTGACAGTGTGTTCATTATGCAGTTGGTGTGAAGAAACCCACAAAACCTGCACCTGCCAGGAAGATCTACAGAAGTGGGTTCATGGGGATTTGGTCGCTTGTTAAAGCAATCAAGGCATAAAAGCTTGAGTTTAGTGAAACTCAGTTGCGCATAATCAGTGAGCAATCGTATGACAACCTTTTTCTGATGTTTTGGTACACAAACCTGGGTGCAGATCATTGGATGAAGAATGAAACTGCTGTGACCACTCTTATAAAGTGTTATAGGAGAAGTAAATTTGCAGAGCTCAGATTTGAGTTCAAAAGGCATGGAGTTTCGTATATTCTAACATCCACTCCTGAAGAAGTAGGTGTTATCTTTGGAATGCCAAGAGCAGCAAAAAGACAGCATGAAGATATAATACTGACATCTAGAGGTGGATATAGAAACAATGCTTTCTTCCGGAGGTTCTTTGCTGATGTACCAAAGACCAAAAGGTTAACAGAGTGAGGATACAGGAAGAAGTGTTGAAACTTCTAAGAAAAAAAAAAGCAACTGAGAAGAATGTTGAAGAAGAAGAAAGTGATAAAGAAATTGGAAGTGATGAAGAAGAAGAAAGTGAAAAAGGAATTGAAGAAGGAAGTGAAGAAGATATTGAGAAAAAAAGTCAAGAAGTGAGAGATGATGAAGACTTGGTAAGGGTTATATGCCTTTTCATGTGTATCACTTTGTTTTTCACAACAAAAGATGCACATGCCTTGACTGAAAAGTACATAGGTCTTGTGGAGGATCTAGAAGCTGCGAAGAATGTGTCATGGCCTGATTTGATACATTCTTACCTTGAAAAGTCATTAAATGACAATGTCAACGCAGTCGAGAGTACAACAGGGTGTCTGAACTATTTGTTGGTAAGAATACGTACTAATTTTTTTTAGTAGTTTACTCAATGAAATAATGATTTACTCTTAACTTTTTTTTGTGATTTTTTTTTCCATGACAGATTTGGTATGCAGAGCATACATATTTGCTGGAACCAGGGGAAATAAAGACGATTCCAGAAAAAATGTTTGTTCCGAGAGCTGCAAAATGGAATCTGTCAAAGTTATGTGCTGAACTCCAAAAGATATTGATAAAAATGAATATGAAGTAAGAAAAATATGTACTTATTTATTACATTTATGATGTTGTGTTATCATACAGTATACAATGATATGTGTTGAATGTATGATGTTTTTTATCCTACAGTATATACTGATATGTACCTCATGAAAAAACTTTTTTTTGTATAACATATTTCTGAGTACATATTTTATTGTTTTGGTACAGTTCAATGAAAATTTCAAGGTTCAATACACCAATGAAGAAAAGCAAATTATGAACAGAATAAAAAGAAGAGTTGAACGGTGAAGATGAAAAAGAAGAAGACAGAGAAGAAACTGCAGCAAAGGATATGGAAGAAGATAACTGGAAAGGAAGATATGAAAATCTGAAAAAGACAATATTTGAGAAATGGAATGAAGATAATACTATGAAGCATGAGGATGGACCGCTTGATGCGTCAAAGCTTCAGCAAATTTTACATGACATTTACATGCAAGCTTCTCCCATGCATCCTGAAAATGGAGGAGAGTTTCCAGACTCGTTTGATGGGAGTCCCACACATTTAGGCACTGAACCAACAAGAGAATTCCCATCTCCTACTACTCCAACAGATCCTCTTCGTGAAAACATAACAGAAGGTGGAGTAGATTTGGGAGAAGACGTGCCAACTGTTCAGACATCAACTCCAGATGATTAAAATGATGTGAGTGACACCACCTTCAAAAGGGTGCCATTTAATGTTTCATTGTCAACACCACCTTCAGTGTGCAAGTTCTGTGGTGTTGATGTTGATATTATCAAAACATGGGCTAGATCTGACTTGGAGGAAGAAGTCAAAAAGATGCAGAAGAAAAGTAATTCACAGGTAAGTAATGCTGGCTAGTCTCACTCTTTATTACAAAATATGTTTATCAAATATAATTGTACATATCAGTATGTACTTGATTAAAGATGTGTTTTATTGTTGTCATATACCTGTACATATCAAATATGTACTTGAATACAGATGTGTTTTATATATTGTCATATAGCTGTACATATTAGTATGTACTTGATTACTGATGTGTTTTGTTATTGTCATATAATTGTACATATCAGTATGCATTTACCTATCATGAATAAAAACTCTGTGGTTGCAGGATGATTTGGCTGGGCTTGAACAACAAGCAATGAAGAAGGTGGTTGAAGCAATTGACCAGAGTCTTAAAACGATAAAAGAGATGTCACAGAACCCAGAGGTTGAAAAAGACGTTGAAACTCTGGTCGACAGCTTCGTCGGCATGAGAATCCCTTTGTTTACTGCGATGGCTAAGTTTGAAGACATTGAAAAATTCTCATTCGAAGAATTTTTAGACTTAGCCATTTCAAGCAAGGATGTTTATGATGAGCAATATGAATCTCTCAGCCTAGAAAGTGGTAGTTTTTCAAGCCATACTACTCTATTTGGGATTGACATTCGCAAACAATTTGATAATTTATTTGGAAATGATTTGCGATGTGTACAAGTTCAATAAGCTACACCTCATCCAACCCAAATAAACCCAGAGAAAGATGCGGTTCAAGTAACACCTGAGAAAGAAAGTGACCAGGAGGTATATCTCCCTAACTGTGATAATTTACCTTTATTGTCATTGTTTGAAAAAATATGATTCAAATATAGTACTGAAAATCTGGATTCAAAACTGCAGGAAAATGAAGTTACAACAACCCAGACGTCAAGAGACGTTCCCCTTGTAACCAAACTTGCCAGGATGACTGCTGAAAAAGCAAAACCAAAACCAAAGGTTCTTGCAAAGAAGACATTCAAGCCAAGAGAAGAGGTTAGCAGAAGGGTAACCCGTGCAAATCCTGGGAAGAAAACAGATCCATTATTTGATAGTGGAAGTATGTTTTCTGAAAATAAAAAGCCAAGAACTGAGAAGAGAAAGAAGACAATAAAGACAACAAAAGCCAACAAAGCTAAGAAAGCTCAGCAACCAAGAAAGAAATTCTTGGATCTTCTCAAGTCACCACTCTACGAGAGTATGACAGAAGAACAACTAGAGATTCTACTTCCATACTTTGAGAACGGAAGAGAATGTAAAATCTTTCTACCCTTTATTTTAATTTTAAATCAAGAAAGTTTTGCAGTACATATAAAAAAAAACTTACTTCATATAAGTGTTTTTGTTATAAATGTGCAGCTCTGTTGCTTGGAGAGTAGAGAACGGAGGTGGTATCTGCGTAAGTGGGAATACAATGGAGGATCTGGTGTTCAACAGATCATTAGAGCAAGATCTCCTAAACTATGCTCAATATAAGCTTCAACTGGCTTTTGAACAAGACCAAGCAAATGCTGCCGAAGAAAAAAATTCTTAAAGGTGTTGCACCTGGATCCAACTGCTTGGGTATGTGTTTTTTTTTCTTATTTTATACTTTTAAACATTGGTTATGAAAAACAGTATATATTGATATAAACTTTTGTGAAATAACCTATTAAACGTTTCCAATTTTCAGTATCATGTCGAAAAGCCAGACTATATTCAAGGGTCAGAGGTGAATGCTATGATAATGACAATAGTGAAGATGAGCGAAGACATTGAAAAGATACTTGTACCAATGTGCCATGGCAACAGGCATTGGACCCTGCTGGAGTTTGAGTTTAAAACAGAAACATTCAAACATTACAACTCATCTATGGCGTTCAAGGAACATTGCTATGCAAATGCCAAGACAATGTCTGAATACATGTTCCACCCTATCAACCAATTTTTAGACGAGCACAAAAGAAACATGCTGACCACCTTACAGTTGACTGACTATGAATGTCCCCAACAAGGGATCTGGCCAGACTGCCTTTTTTATGTGATGCATTTTATAAAGAGGAGAGCAAAGACTGATTGTGATGGGAAAGGTTTGTGGGATGATGTACAACTGATGCAGAAGATTCAGCTGAAAAGAATCAAGTTAGCATGCAAGTTGTTGACAGAAACTCATACTGAAATCAGTTGGGAACCCTCCGAATGAAAAAACATGTTTAACTGCATAGTTGGTACATTTTGTAGATCTTGGTCTGAGGAGAAAAGTTGGTACATAGGTTTTTGGTCTGTGCAGGGTTTTGTGGGTAATACTTCATTAACTTTCTTATTTTGTTTACTTATTGAACTTGGTTTCTACATATTCAACTTGGTTTTTAGTTAGTATGTTAATATATATATATATATATATATATATATATATATATATGTGTGATGATCTTTATTAGAATTGTAAGGTTTCTGTTTAATTTTAGAGTAATATAGAAAGGTAGAACAAATTGATATGTGCAAAAAAGTACATATTGATATGTATTTTGTTCTGAAAATCTGAACCAATAGATTCATAATCTAAAAGAAAGTACATATTGAAAATGTATTATGAAGTACATATTGATATGTACTTTGTCCTGAAACTCAAAACCAATAGATTCATAATCTAAAAAGCAAGTACATATTGAAACAACTACAATATTACTAAAAAAATAAAAGAAAAATGTATTGGGAATAAAAATCACTAATAACTCTGAAAATGAATAAAAATGTATTACTAAAACGAGGGGGCGCTGCCCCCTCGACCCCCGTATAGAGTGAATGACATTAAACCAATTGTTCATACATCTTTTTAGATGGAGCAAAATATAAGATTTATATCATCAAATTCAAATTCTGTCATTAAGAAACATAACTCAGTTGGCACACAAACAAGTTCTGGAAAAAAAAAACGTAAAAAAAATGCAACAAGTATCTTCTAAAAAGAATTTAAATCCAAAATGTACTAAAAAAAAACTGTAATGAAATTAATTCTCATCCGTAACAGGATTCTGCAATGTATACTGACGGATAACATTGCATGTAGCCTTGTTGTGATGAGCTTTCATTTTACAATTTGAACATGTAACAGGATTTTTGCTCCTCTCCCATGCACTCTTGATACAGTTCTTTTTTCTTCTTCCTGGATGAGCCCTAACTACTATTGGTGGCAGAGCAGTATCTTCTTCGGTATACTCATCAGGCCTGTGGTATATTGAAAAACATAAATAAGAAAAAACTACTATACTTGTTCAGTTTTTGTTTATGTGTGTTACACTAAAAATCAATATGTACTATGCTAGTTTTAGTTTATTGTTTATATATACTGCTTACACCATTCTCATGTATGATACTACCATATAAAAAATCAATATGTACTGCTTAAAAACTTACCTGTCATGATTAGGACAGGTCTGATAGAGTTTGAATATAGCTGGCGATAACATCTAACTTTGAAGTATTCATCGATATAATCAAGGAACTTTCCCCTTGATGCAGAAATGGCTGCAGTAGCATGCGAGCACGAAAACCATACACGTGCCATCTTTGGAAAGTATAACTTTTTTGTTGTAGATCTACCATATGAGACCTGCAAAAAACAAAGAAAACCAAGCATATTATTTTACGTAGTATATATTGATATTTGCACTAAACAAACAAAAAAAGAATATAGTGGATATCTCAGTTCAAAAGAGCAGGTTACCTAAAAAAACTAACCTTGGGGAATGAACTTCAAAGACGTGAGCATATGACTGACTAAATTTCCAAGGACGATCAATTTGAATGTGTAATTCAAGCAAGGCTTGATACACAGGGGTTAAGAGTTCCGGATCCATCAAAAGACTTTCTTCACGACGTTCAGACATCAACTCCATTACCCGAAGCCTACATGATAAATTTTTTTAAAAAAAACAACAAACATATAGTAGAGTTACAAGAAACTTATCAAAACTTGATTGTGTCAGAGAGAGCACAAGGAGGTAACTTCTTCTCGCGCCGAATCCAGTTATTAATAGACTCAGCAATGCTTGAAGAAGTCTGACCATACCTACATCCTGGGAAGTATGCACTAGACCACTTTTCCCTAGGAATGTTACGACAGTATTGAGCTACCCAAGGTCTGCCTTGATAAACCATTCCTTGAAGACCTTCTTCATATATAGCTGGAGAAAGCGCATATGTTGCTTTTTGGAAACAGTCCGCCACTTCTTTATATTTTTCATCAGCCTTACTGATGGGTAAGTTCTTTTTCAAGTGGAAAAAACAACAGCTATGATAAGAATCAGGGTAAACTTCAGGAATTGCATTCAACAAACCTCCACCTCGGTCAGTCAAAAAGGTGATGGGACGATGGTCCACAACTTTTTTAAGATTTTCCATAAACCAATGCCAATTATTATTATCTTCGCCAGGAACTAATGCATATGCAAAAGGATAAAAACCTGGAAAAAAAATTATAAAAAACCATATCAATATGTACTTCATGTCTTGATTACAGATGTGTTTTATTGTTGTCATATAGTTGTACATACCAAATATGTACTTCATGTCTACACCTTCAAAAAATATGTTATACATATAGTGTATATCAATATGTACTTTATGTATGATGTGTATGATCCTAAAGTACATCAAAAACAGATACATATCAAAAATATGTACCATATAAAAAAGTTACCTTGATTGTCATTAAGACATGTAGCAGCCATTAGACCCCCTTTAAACCTCCCGGTAAGAAATGTCGCATCATAAAAAATCATTGGACGACAAAGTTTATAACCCTCTCTACAAGCTCCAAAGCAAATAAAAAGTCTGTGGAATCTTTTTGTTGCGTCGTTGAAATCAAAATCAATATAAGACCCTGGGTTGGTTTCCCGAACAGCAGTGACCCACCAAGCAAGATCAGTGTATGACTTTACATCGTCACCAAAAATAATTTCATACGATAAATCTAGTGCATGATATGCGTGGTGATACTTGATGTTGATCCCTCCACCAACTTTAATGTAATCCATAATCTCTTGCGGCTTTATGAGAGGGTTGTGCTTGACACGCTCATGAACTAAATGATTTACAAGCTTCCTCGAAACAGTTGGACTCCTTAACCTATAACCAGCGCCACAAGTGTGCCTACCCATATAATACTTTATCTTAAACACATCCAAAGACCCATTCATGGCAACCGCGTGAAGCATCCAAGAGCAACTGTCATTACTGCATCTGGCTGTGAATCTCTCAAGGTCATTCTTCAATTTTTTAACCTTATATCCAGTCCTCAAACAATATTTCTGACATGCTAACCGAACAGCTTCAACACCACCATGGAAGAGATGGTTTTATCTTCAAAAAGATTCTCCCAACCATCAGAAAAAAGAACACTTGCAACCTCTTTAGAATCTCTCAAATAACTGTTCCTAGCACTCAAAACCAACTCAACACTGTTGTCAATATCAGTAATTGTCAAAGAATTAGATGCACAGGATAACACAACATCAACATGCAACTCAAAGAAATATGAATTTTTCGTAAAATGCAATGCAGCAAGACCTTGAAGGGATACATCAGCAAGTACAGTGACTTTCTCTCCATTTCAACATAATTAACAACAATAGTTGATGGAGTCAACCAGCTCCACGCATTCCAAAGTCGAAGATAACGTAACCAAATATGCAATGTGGTGTTGCTTGTGGTATACATGAGAGTAGCAAAAGCTATTTGGATTAGAACCAACACCTGACATGTTGAACCTGAAGAAATGTGATGCATATAAAATAACACAAAAACACAAAAATCAAAACATATATTTTAAGATGATAGGGAATACCAAAACTACAATACAATATAATATGTACTGTTTTAGAAGCATCACACATATTATAGAAACACACATAACAGACAAACAGTGCAAACAAAATATGTACTGATTCAAAAAAAGTATACTATAAAAACAGTATATATCGAAAAAGTTAAGAAAAAACAGTACGTATTAATATATACCGAAGAAACATTCAAAACATACAGAAAAAGAAAGAACAAAAATCATGACTCCCTGAAAAAATAAAAGAAAACCAAATAAAACCTATTATCAAACAACATGTAAAATCACTGAACACGACAATATAATGAACAAAATAGAACGATTAAAAAATAAGTTTCAAAAGATGAAAAGAAAACTAAAACATGAACAAAAACGAGATCGATCATGGAATTCAACAAAATGTACATCATAGAAAACGTTTTTAATCCGGATTTCAGTATAAGAAAATAAACAAAACATGAATTCAAGTTGATTATCATGATTTCAATTAAAAAAACAAAAACAGAGATTGACGGTACCTGGAGAAAAATACAGAGAAGAAGATTAAAAGAAAATTACCTGGAGATTGACGATACCCTAAAACTGAAAAACACCACTGAAGCGGAAAGAGAAGAAAAAGAAGAAAAATTTGTGAGCTACAATTGACGATTTTTTTTTTGGAAGTTTTGATTTTGGCTAAATATATAGTTGGTAGAAGAGAGGGGTATTTATGGAATATTGAAAATCGGTTTCTCATTGTTCTCACATGAATTGGACGCGTGAGTAACAAAACTAATCCAAAAAAAAAGTTTTTGGATTTAATGATTAAAGCGGGTTTTGGTGTAGGATTAGAGGTTAAATGGGTCCTTAATATAGGATTAGCTAGTAATTCCTAGATTCAGTATTAGAGAGTTGGAGTCAAGGGGTACCCATTATTGGCTGGCCCTTAAATGCAGAACCACCTTATAATTCAAAGATGTTACTAGATGAGATGGTGGTTTCTATGGAATTGGCTGGAGTAACTGATGGTTAACTATCTAGTGAGGATGTAAAGAAAGTAATTGAACAAGTAGTGGATAGTAGTAAAGGAGAAGAAATGAGAAGGAAGGCAACAATGATTGCAGAAAAAATTAGAGCTGCAAGGAGAGAAAATATAGATGAAGCTGGTGGCCATCAGAAAGGGTCTTCTATTAAATCAATTGATGATTTTCTTGCAACCGTGACTTCTAACAAAGTAGGCGTATGAGAAAGATCTTTAATTGCATATTTCTTATTAAGTATCGGCTCATATAAAATACTACGGTGTAATGATACAGATATGTTTACTATCTGGTAATGTTTCGTGTTAATGTTGTGATTGATTCTTTTCTGGTGTGAAAAATCATACTACCTCTGTTATACAAAAGAGATTTTATCATTTTTCACTTTTATCAAATTTTTAGACCAAAATGAAAAAGTGATAATATCTCTTTACAGAAACAGAAGGAGTAATTTTTTGGTTTCAGCGATAATTTCCTAATATCATGTGTGACATCTCCAACAATCATAACTTCCCTCCACCTATAGTAGTGTATAATCTCGGCAAGATGATTTTGGATCTACGGATAATGTTTCTTTTTTTTGGAGATATATTTTGATTTCAGTTTCTAATGTACGTGTTTGCTAGATGACCATTGCATTACATTATAAAATCTAGGACCCGTATGACAGCCTGAAGAGAAGCTTGTACTTGTACTAAAAATTGCTAAATGAATTGAGGAAGAAGATATAATCACTCTAAAGAATCGAGGAATACAACATTGATGTGAATACAGATGAGGAGTTTTCTTCTCCCTTTTACAAGAGATCAAGAATATGAAAAAAAAATAAGGAAAATCTTACTTTTGTGATTGTTCTATGTTGGGCGCAATAATCAAAATGAAGAAATTTCAAATAAAAAAAAGTTATTGATACTTAGCTCTTTTTTATTGGAAGTGATCGATTTGACAAAATGGATAAGCTCCCCAGATCTCCGCAACAGCAACATGGAAAAACTTCGGAAAACAGAGTGAGTCACGTGTTCAAAACGATGTCCTTAAGACATTAGCGCCCGTATACACTCAAGAGTGATGCTATAGCCTCCACAGGAAGGATGCCTCCAGGATGAAACACCCTACTACACCTACTACTAGCACTCGTAGTAGATGCTCAACTTGAGTTTGGGAACTCCGAAAAAACCCTCAAGGAAAATCGTGAAAGCTTAAGAAAAATAATAGAAAAATATTTTTCTTTTGGTCTCTCCAAAAATATGGAGAAACCCTTTTTCCTTGGATTCATTTTATAGGTTGAGAAAAGAGCTTGTTTATATAATAACCTAGTACTACTTAAGAAGAGTGATCTCCCGGATGTGGGACTAATAATTTTATATAGTCTCTTAAAACAGCTTAAGATTAGAAATTCTCCAATGTGCGACTAATGAGTTTTTCATTCATAAAAGAAAACAAGAATCTATTTATTTTCTTAAAACCTTAAAATTCATATTTTATATATATTGATTTCCAACAATCCCCCACATGAATGAAAAACCTAAGTAAAACATGAAAAACATAAATTGATCTTGGTAAATCATTTTACCCCAATTCCACGACCCGATCGAACTGACTGAACAATCAGCCAAACCGTGTGTATTGAAATCATACTAGCCATTCCAACGTCCTCTCCCACACACAAAGTGTGTTGACCCCAGGGTCATACTATTGATTGCATAAATCATAATAGTATAGAGAGCTTTCGTCTTTAGTTTCCCATATTGGGACTAAAGGTTCTGTTCACCAAAGTGAAAATGAGCCACTGATCCCTTAGTGACCCTTAGGTCCTAAGTATCAGTAATACCAAGACCATAAAAACAACATAAAACTCATTTTCTCAAAATGAATTAAATCTCGATAAAAAACAAAAATCACATAAAACGTAGGAAATACCATTTTAGGCAGAGGTGTCCATGAGGTCTTGAACCTTTGCTTAGTGAGATATTACCGGAACTACTTGCTAGAGACAGTGAACGTGATGTCTTGAACTGCTAGCGTTTGGTGTAATTCGCGATAACCACCACGCATGATATCTCCAAGGTTGCTGCCAAGCTCATGCCGTTGTGCTCATCTTGTCCTTAAGAAAATATTCCGTTTCTCAGAATGCTCTAGAGAATCAGCTCATATTCTCATAGGAAGCGGCCCACTTCTTCATTCAGATATGTGAGTTCTATCAAGAGTGTTACAGCTACACCCCACTTCAATCTTAAATTGAAACTATAAAACTCATTAAGACTTCTTAAAAATCATCCTTCACATGCAGCCACACTATCACAACAATGCACCATAGGGAGGGACAGAGAATGTAATTCTCTTGATAGTGCATACCTTTAATTACCACAAATTAGTTGTCTCATTGAAACTTGATCTTGGGTTCTCCAGTCACTAAGGTTGAGTTTCCTTCATGGCAATTTTATTTCTTGAGCTTAACTCTCATCTCCCTCGATGCAATAATAAACTATCTCTCTAGATTATTTCTTCCGTCAAAGGATCCACTGATTTTTCTCTTGACTTCATTAAGTCTACAAAAATCACTTTATTAGAGAGTAGTTGTCTTACCGAATTATCCTTTTCTGAGTTTGTTTAGACTTTTCCATTACTCATTTACTTTTGACTCACATAGTCAATTGAGCTTCAGCAGTGGTGGCCACAGGCTTCAGTCACAGAGGAATACCCAACAAAAGGGTTTTAGCAATTCACCTTCCTCTTATGCTTTAATTTAAGAAAACGAACTCTAATTTCATCTCATTCGAGTTCTTCATGTCCGTTGGAGGATTTCCAACTAATTATACATCTTAAGAGAGTACACACATAGGCTAAGATTCTCCAAAGCCTAAAATCACAACATCTCTTACGGTCAGTGTAATATGTATCATGCACATACAAAATTTAAAATGTACCTCAGGTACCTCCAATTTCTTATCAGATCATCCCATTAATTCTTTTGGGATCACAAGTATATTTGTACACCTAATTCACTGCACATTTACAACACACATTAAACGCATCGAGTTTGACAAAGACCATTCCCGTCAGAATTTCTTCTGGTTCCAATGAACTTTTGGATCATGCTTGTCTACAACAACTTAGTCTTTCAATCAAATCACAAACATCACATGCTTTCTAGTGGTTATAAAGCATATCAAGGCATACACAAAATACATGTACTACTTACTAGTACGGTCATTACATCTTCCTCCAAAGATTGGTGCAATATATATCACATATTTGAAATTAAATATGTACCTCAAGTATCCCAATTTTCTGGTCCTTTGATCAGAGCAAACCTGTAATTATCCAGGATAAATGGGAAACATCCACACTTATTTTACAATACACATTTGACAGAAACTATATCATAAAAATTCGATTTTGGTTCTTTCTGATCCTTTATACCACTTCAACAACATATTAGTTTCCTGTCAAACTTTAAACAACAAAAATTGTTAGTGGTTGTAAAACACGTAACAAAGGCATGCTAAACATATGCACCTTCAATTGATTTAGTGTAAACACACTATCAAATTCATTAGTGTACATCACTAGTATTCATCATCATCACATAATAAAATTTATAGGTCATTAACTTACATCTTGGTTCAGGTCAAGTATATGTAGGTGTAATCAGTTTGTACCCCTAGCGCTAACCAAACCCTTAAGGTTTGTCCACCTTTGACTAATCATTTATGTATAATGTCTCAACATCCATCTAATGTAGCATACTGACAATAATGGAAAACAATGCCTGATGTAGTAATTTTAGAGTCATGTGAGTATGTGCCAAAATATCACTACTTTATTCTCTAACGATAATTTCACAAAATCAAGTGTCTGTCCGACTTATTCAATCTCGTGTGAGAACCCGACCTCAGAAAACTATTGTCGAGAACTCAATGTTATTAGCTTCAAAACTTTCAAATTATCATACTACAGTTTTGGTGATCATATGCAATGATTTGCTAAAGAAGTCGACTCTTCATTCTCACCTTAGACCCCCACAATTGAGGTCTACAGGGTAGGGCGCATATAAGGCTAGGGTGTTCTATGAATCTACTTGAGAAATCAAACAAACACGTGTTTCCATCTTATACCCCACAGTTGAGACATAAGGCCCCCCACAATTATCAGGATTTCTCAACATAAGAAACTACAATTATGTGTCCTTTAGGTTGCATCTAACTAAGACACACCATATAATGGTACTCGATACCAACATTATGATTGAACATGCTCATGTATTCATTCCCAATTCATTGACGATTTTTCCTTTTATCTATTGTTGTCTTGTTCTATTAAGCTAACAATCAAAGCATAACAAGACCATATTTCCAAGTATAACATTTCATAGTAACTTAGGTAGATAGCATTTGACATTAGTTTTATTTCGCAATGCACATATTGAGAATGATATCATAATCTGATTAATGTCCTTACCTGGCAGGCCTTTCACATCATTTACCTATTTCTTCAACTATTTTGATAGTTGAATTGTTCATGAAAATGCTTTTAATCTTTTCCATTCCTGGTAAAAGACAAAACATGCCTTTTCTGGAGCACCCGTTCCAGCACTTCTGGCATTTACCAACCAATTCTTTTTATTATCCCCACTGAAAATTAAAATTACTTAACACAGTAAGAATGTCAATTGTTCCATTCAAATTTGAATATACAATTCTCTATTCCGAGGAGATAAGCACAAAACTAAAAAAAAAAAAGTTATCAGAGATTAATACTAAATTTATCATTCAACTTAAGATGATAAAACTTTTGACCAACTAGGATTCAAAAAATTGGTTGATACTTTCATTCGTCTTAGGTAATATAAAATTATCAAGATATTATAAGTGATCATCTTATCAAAATATTTATTGCGAACGCATAGTTATCAAGTTACTTAAGTCTCTCTTCACATTAGACTATCACTATCATAAGTAAGTAACAAAACTTGGTAATAAAAACCCTTTACAATTTTTGTGTACATACGTATCAATTCAAGCACATTTGATCACTTAACCTTCTTGTTGCACTAGTTACTAAAAGATACTTTATACCTCACTATCCATATGACTATGGTATACTAGTGTATTATGATTCTCATATTTTCAACGAAAGGTAACATATTCGAAATGATTTAGAAATCACCATAGAAATTGCTAATACACAATTATTAACCAATCATGTGATTCACGCCAATTGATACTACACAAAGCACATATAATCAAAGTGATTTATAACACAAAGGATAACTCATACACAACTGATTTAACATCTTATTCATTAGCAATGTGATACTAATCTAACACATATAAGAGATTATCACTTTAAGTCACAAAAATCAATTCGTTACTTGCTCTAAGTTGTTTATGATAAATATTTCAACTAAATTGAAATCTCAAGTCTATCATGGATAAAGCACTCAATAGTACCGGTTTTTCATTTTATATCCAAGGTGAAAAGTACCACTGTAAATGGTTGCAAGATCTCATACTAATCTAGAGCTTAGATATAGTTATTGATATTCTGGACAAACATACGCAACGTTTTTATAAACACCATATCTCACAAACCACAATTCAGAATCGGAAAATAAAAAAATGAGTTTTGAAGATAACATCTAGATCTACAAACTTCGTTCGAATCACAATTTCAAAAAACACATGGTTACTCCAAAAAAATTAATTTAGTCAACAATATTTTTCTGCCCATCAGAAGTTTTCAGGAACGTTTCTCAGTTTTATAAAATACCTAAAAAATACTTTTACAACTCCAAAAATTCTGAAATTTTGTGTGGGTAACTATCAGGGTGTCTAATATATTCAGTTAAAAGGATTTGTAGAAATTCTTTCTAAGTTAAGAGATATATTCGAAACTCTACAGCTGACCAAAAAACTCAATTTTGTTTTTCACTTCACAATTAATATCCTTTATTTTCCAATATAATAGCAACGTCAACGATTCACAAATCGAGCATTCATTTTTGATTACTTTTAAAGCTAATGTCTTAAGATTGTTGGGCACAATAATCAAAATGAAGAAATTTCAAATAAACAAAAGTTATTGATACTTAGCTCTTTTGTATTGGAAGTGATCGATTTGACGAAACGGATAAGCTCCTCAGATCTCCGCAACAGCTACATGGAAAAACTTTGGAAAACATAGTGAGTCACGTGTTCAACACGCTGTCCTTAAGACATTTGCGCCCGGCTACACTCAAGAGTGATGCTATAGCCTCCACAGGGAGGATGCCTCTAGGATAAAACACCCTACTACACCTACTACTAGCACTCGTAGTAGATGCTCAACTTGAGTTTGGGAACTCCGAAAAAACCCTCAAGGAAAATCGCGAAAGCTTAAGAAAAACAATAGAAAAATATTTTTCTTTTGGTCTCTCCAAAAATATGGAGAAACCCTTTTTCCTTGGATTCATTTTATAGGTTGAGAAAAGAGCTTGTTTATATAATAACTTAGTACTACTTAAGAAGAGTGATCTCCCCGACGTGGGACTAATAATTTTATATAGTCTCTTAAAACAGATTAACATTGGAAACTCTCCAATATGGGACTAATGAGTTTTTATTCATAAAAGAAAATAAAAATTTATTTATTTTCTTAAAATCTTAAAATTCATATTTTATATATATTGTTTTCTAACATTCTATCTTGCCTCGAGATTTCTGTTCGCATACAGATAAGTCAGGATCCAAGCTGAACATCCTGCTAAGTGCACGCATATTCTCAAGGATTTCATCAAGATTTCTACTATCACTTCCATCAAATCTTAAATGCTGCATTGGACCATGAAGGATTCTATTCAATATACCACGACTAAGATCTTCCACTGCTCTCCTTATTTTCTTAGGGTCCTCCATTTTCGTAAGGCATGTTTGTAACTCTGGCAGTCTAATTCTCTCCAATAGATCCCTCAGTTTCATGATAGTGGAAACCGTTTCTTTAGGAACCCTCCAGGCGTCATCAAACCGTTTGGTTTCATCAGATAAAATTACCTGCGCTTCCATAGCTTTCTGTGTCGATCTTCCATGTTAGCAGCCACGACTTCCCTAAGATCATCAATATTGTAGGCTTTTGCATTGTCTAGTTCGGAGACGCATGATCCTACGTTCCTAGGAATGAAGATCCTCAATCCGCCAACATCTGGACCCACGGGAGAAAGTCCCCCGACATGCTCCTTCATGAATAGTGGAGTTTCAGATGCGGTACAGGTGAAGATCACATCAGCTTTTGAACAGGTGAACATCTCAGTGAGGGGTTTATAGATAATATCTACACTACCGAATTCGTCACCGAGCAAGGGAACTCTTTCCTCAGATCTGTTAACGACAACCAATTGAGTGCACCCTTTAGATACCAAGTGTTTGATCACAAGCTTTCCCATTTTCCCAGTACCAATAACCAGCATTCTGGTTGTGGGTAATGATGAAGCTGGAAGTTTCCATAAAGCAAGCTCTACTGCAGCTGAGCTAATAGAAACTGCCACGTGTGCAATGTCGGTTCCCTTACGAACTAGCTTACCAACAGAGATGGCGCATTTGAACAAGTCACCGATGTTCCTCCCAAACCCCGGAACTCCTTGACAGACTCTGACAACTTGTTTTACCTGAGACAGGATTTGTCCTTCTCCAAGAACAAGAGAGTCTAGCCCTGCTGATACTGCAAATAAGTGTCGTGTAGCATCCTTACCGCGTAATATAAACAGATGCTGACAAAGCTATGAAGCAAGAATCCCACTTGTCTTTGCCATTCATTCAGTAACTTCTCTAAGCCCAGGATGCCAAGAGAGAGCCACAACATATACCTCCATCCTATTGCAAGTACTAAGAACTGCAGCTTCTTCAATATGATTGAAGCCACGAAGTTCCCTAATGGCTTGAGGCCACTCAGCTTCTGGAATGGCAAGTTTCTCACGCATCCCTACTGGTGCAGTGTGAACACTAAGCCCAACAACCACAATACTGCTCTTTTCCTTTCAGTACCTGTCGACACCGGAATTCTTGAGCTTTTCAAGAGCAGAAACACTAGAAATTCTAGCGTCATTTTTATTCTCAAGATTCAAACTTTGAGCAGGAACAACATCACATCTAGGGTTCAAAAAAACACCTCTTTTAACCATTCTACTTTATCAACTGGTTTACAAAAAAACCCGAGAGAATTTCTTAACGAAGAACATGTCTTAAAAATCAAAGATTCCATTTTTTTTGCACCTGCACAGAGGTGGTAAATCCAATTGCAGCTGCCAATTTTATTAACAAAACCCGAAATTCTTCAAAACCCGAACCCTAACCACCTAACAACTGATCAATTTGGATAAATTAAGAGATGGATTTGGCGAAAAATAGACGAAGGTGATGAAAAGGGAAAAGGAGTTGTTGAATTTTTGGTTTGGTTGTGAAGGGAGAATAAATTGACCAGATCAAAAGTTTAACTTATACGATAACCTTTCTGGTATAATTTACCGAAAATGCTATATGAACAACTGATTAACAGCTGAAATAACAGCGGTGCTGATATGGCACCTATGTGTAGGAAAGAGGCGATTTTCTATCTTCGCCACATCACATAAATCAAATAGAATTTTTTACAGATTTCTTACATAATATGTTCCTGAGACGAATAGTCAAAATATTTGAATTTTCGATCAGAAAAACAAAATTACAATCTTTCCCTTCTTCTATTTTTTTGAGAAAAACTAGTGTATTAGTGACAAATTGGGTTTAACTTGTTAAAGATGTTAACATCTCAGGGAAGAACACTTATAAAAGTCATTCAATCCAAACTGAAAATTCCCATCAAAAAATTACATGGATTTTCAGATCTACATACAGTAAAACCTCTCTGTAAAGGAATAAACGATCCATATGTGAATAACAAAAAGTTGACGATAATTAAGAAGACCATGTAAATACTGAAACCGGTCCAACACTTCTCGCACCTAGAAGCAGACGACATTCGTTTCCATAATAAACATGAGCAATGTGATTTTCATGTATAAGTGATAATGGTAACAATATGTATTAGGAAACACAGATGAATAGAAGGTGATTGATGATACTTTCGAGTTTGATGCCATTGAACATTTTTTTTTCTGCTCCTAAACTCCTTTCCATAAGGTTGGAAGATAAGAAATCTAGTCTTTTCTTCGGAGAATTCAGTAGGTTCTAATTTTATTTTTCTAATTGACCTTCCGTACCCAGAAACTAACATTTTTATTGTTCTCAACCGTTGGATAGATCTAACGGCACATATCTTATAAGAATCTGTAAATTTTCTAATTTGATTTATGTGACGTGGAAAGAGATAGAAAATCACCTCTTTCCTACACATGTGCCACATCAGAATCACTGTTATTCAGCTGTCAATCAATTGTTTATGTAGCGGAGTTGATAATTTACAACCAAATGACCAGATTCATTTATTTATTTATATTTATATATGAGAATAGTCGTATTGTCCTTAAAATCAAGGACCGATAATGGATCCTCTTGATTCTTCCTCCAGAGCACTTGAACACTCTGAAAATTAGATCACTAATCTTTACAATGATAACCTGAATGTGATAAAGTCAATGCTGACAGAGAATTTTGTTGTTGACTGGAGGTCGCTTTCTTTTTATTTCACTCCAAGCCCATTTGTCAACATTTTACTATTATCTCATATAAATATGTAAATAAAGCCTGTAATCAGTTAGCAGATATTATTGTTAAATTTTTCCTTAAGATCGGATATAGCTACTTTTAACTCAACTGGCATGAGTCTTGCTAGGAAGCAAGACTTACTCTCCTCTATACGTACAAACAAATACTCTTATGTAATATCTGGTATCTATGAATAAATAAGTTTTACCTTTCATCAAAAATAAAATAAAATAATATATCATTTTTTTTCGTCATTATCAAATCTATTATTTCCTTTACCGAAACTGTCAAACCTGAATTTCATGGTTAAAACGCGTGGAAAAGGTCAATTTATCGTGCCAACTATCATCTATCATCTCGTGTTGTACAAAATGTCTAAAGTGCCATGTAAAACCCAACGATCCTAGTGAATCCGATTGGAAGAAAGAAGATAAAAAGAGGACAAATAGTTTGTGCTACATGAGACTGTGTAGTGTATAGGTACTAGGCGACAAAAAGGGGATGTTGCCCTAATCTTTGAATGTGTCTTTTGACCATACATCTTTTATATTTCTATCTTACCCCTCACCTCCCCTTAAGATTTGTGCTACACTAACCATCTACGCTACAATAACAGATCCGATATGAAGCCAAATTTCGTCTGCGTTATTCATTTTTGTTTGGAATCACCCAAATTTTTGGCAAGTTTAAAAGCTCTCAAACCAACAATGGTAAGATGAGATTATGGTGAAGTTACTTCTTATATACTTGAATAGTTAAATAAGTTCGAGTATCATCTAGTATGAGATAAAACAACAAAATCGGGTGAGTCATTAAAATAAGTTTAATCATGTTATTTTTCCAAAGAACACGACTAACAACACAAGAAAAAAAAAAGTATTCGGACGCTAATAAAGAACAAGGCCGAACCTGTGATGTTTGGTATGAGGAGACAAATATCAGGTCTCACAGTTTTTATTTTCTCGAGACAGTTGTTCGTAGTCAACAGCTCTACTCGATGGCCGAACCGTGTTTATTGAACATTTTATGTTCGAACTCCCAACTCTTAACCATATAAGTAGTAGAATATTATCTTCGGACAAAGAAATTACATTAATTTCTTTCATCTATTAAGGTAACATACATACTAGGATAACATTATTATACAAATTACAATGTTTGTTTCCTACATTTCTGGTGTTACGTTTTCATTGTAGTTGTTATATTGATCTTTTTTTCATTATTGGTTTGTCAACCTTCATTGATTTTTTTATTTTATTTTTTTTTGACGAAAAAGTTCAGTTCATAAAAAATAAAAAGGGTATAAACCGTCACTTACAAAGCGAAAATTTAAACAAATTGAAAGATCACATCATTCCAATTAAACATGATGCTGGTTATCGGGGGTCCTGTTGAAAAAGTCTAATTCTGTAGCCCATAAAATCATAATAGCTTTCACCTCCAGGATTATGTCTTTCACTGTCTTGTTTTTTCCTTCAAAAGTTCTAATTTTTCTTTCTTTCCAAATATTCCATATCACTGCGTATGGAAGCCACTCCCACAGTTTTTTGTTTCTTCCTGACAGTACATTGTGGCTCCAAGCTTCAAAATTCTGTTGCAGATTGTCATTCATACACCAAGAAATCTTGAAAGCCTTAATGAAATAGAACCACACCTTCCTTGTATACTCGCAGTGACACATGATGTGGTTGCCATCTTCCACTTCTTTATCGCAGAGTTTACATGTTAAGTCCGAAACAGTTATACCTCTATGTTGTAAGTTGGATAATATGAGTAATGAATTATGAAAGGCAGACCAAAGCAATATAGATAGTTTCGGCGGAATTTCTTTATGCCATAGAAATTTAGAGAATGAAGCTACCTGCGTTTCGAAATGAGCATTAAGAATTTCATAACATTTCTTGTTGGGGAATTTGCCAGATGCATCATCAAAGAACTTGTGTCTCCCTCCTCAGTGAAAGTAGGAGGTGACCCGATCTTCCTCATTAGCTCGAAGTATTCGTCTCTTACACTTGTTGAGGCTAACACACCAATCTTAAGTTCCCAGTTTCCTTGCCCATCCACAAACTCCACAATGTTATTCCACTTTGTTCCTGCTTTTCTGTAAATTGTGGGAAATAGTTTTTTTAAGATCCCTTCACCTCTCCAATTGTCATGCCAAAAATATAAAATTTTACCATTCCCAACTGAAGTACACATATTCTCCTTTAGCCAATGCTTAGCGCTGAGAATTCCTTTCCAAAGTCCCTTTCCTTGGGAAATCTTCATATCAACAGGAATTGAATCATCTTCCTTGATACTGGTTCTCTGCTGTACTATTCTTCTCCAAAGATGATTTTTCTCTTTAGAATATCTCCATATCTATTTTGATAGAAGAGTTTTGTTGGTATTCCTTAGGTTCTTTAGGCAAAGACCTCCATTTCTCTTGGAACTGCACATCTTTTTCCATGAGACCCAGCACATTTTAAGTTTGTTGCCTTTCGTTCCCCAGTAGAATCTTCTCATAATGTTCACCATCTTCTTTTCCACTTTAGCAGGCAGTGTAAGAAGAGACATATAATAAGTAGGCAATGCCGAGAGAGTGCTTCTTATAAGAATAATTCTTCCTGCTTTGTTCAGATATTTGGTCTTCCATACAACTATTTTCTGTTCCATCCTCTCTATCACAGGTTCCCACACATAATATGTTCTTAATGTTGCTCCAAGTGGTAGACCCAGATATTTGATTGGGAGAGCCTCTATCTTGCAACCTATCACTTCAACCAGTTGATTAATGTTTTCCTCTGCACCAATACTTGTCATTGTGCTCTTATCTAGATTAATTTCAAACCTGTTAATGCCTCAAATAACATCAGCACCACAGTTAAAGACCTAACCTCTTGTGTGTCAGCATTCAAAAAAATTATGGTATCATCCGCAAACTGCAGATGAGTCACTATTTCACCATTTAATGATACAATAAAGCCATGGATTTTCCCTCTTCTTCTAGATTCCTATAATAATTTAGTTAATATTTCGCTATCAACATGAATAGAAAAACAGAGAGGAGGTCACCTTGCCTAAGACCCTTTGTTGGAGCAAATTTCTCTGAGGAATTACCATTGACCAAAATTGCCAGATTACAAGAAGAAACACACCACTGTGTCCACATTCTCCATTTCCTGCTAAAACCATGTTTCTCCAAGGTTTTAAAGAGAGAACTTACATTATCGAATGTTTTTTCCATGTCTATCTTGCATAGAAGACCTGGGAGTTTTTGTTTTAATCTGGCATCCACACATTCACTTGCTATTAAAACCCCATCTAAAATCTGTTTGTCTTTGATGAATGCGATAATCAGATATAATCTTAGGCATAACCTTTTTCAGTCTTTCTGTAAGAAGTTTTGCAATAATCTTATACACACTTCCAATTAATCTCAGAGGCCTGAAATCCTTAGGAGTGCAAGAATCTTCTTTCTTAGGCACTAGAGTTAAGAAGGAACAATTCAATCTCCAATTTGTATATTCAAGTGTATGGAATTCCTGCAAAACAGAAAAAATGTCAGCTTTAATAATGTCCCAACATGCTTCATAGAACTCCATAACCATTCCATCAGGTCCCGGAGCTTTGCATTTGCCGAAATTTTCAACTATATTGTGAACTTCTTCTTCACTGAATTCAGCTTCTAGCATGAGATTGTCTTGCGAATGAATGGTTTTGAATTCTAGCCCACTAAAATCAGGGGCATAATGTTGATCCTCCTTGAAGAGATTCTGGTAATAGTGGTGAATTTCTTTCTTAATTCTTGTTTGATTGAAGCAGTCTTCCCCCTCCACCACCAGCTTAACGATAGTATTTGCTTTCTTCCTTGAGTTCACCATCTGGAGAAAATACCTTGAGTTCTTGTCTCCTTCTAAGTGTAATTTTAGTTTAGCTCTTTGCATAATCTTTTTTCTTTCAATGACTTTAAGTTTCTTGAGATTAATTTCTTCCTGTAGCCTAGTGTCAAACTGGACTTCACTTAGGTGCCCTTCTTCTTCGAAGAGGTTCAGATGCTTTATAGTGTCTTCAAGAATTCCAAACGGTTGCCGCAGACCACCAAAAGTGTCTCTAGCCCATCTTTTCAGAAAGAACTTTAGGTTTTGAAGTTTCATAACAAATTTATAACCTGGTCTTCCTCTGAATTCCATTGCGTTCCACCATTGTTGCAGCTTGGTTATGAAGTCTTTCCGATCTAACCAATGAGTTTCGAGTTTAAAGTACGGGTTGCATTTTATTCTTGGGTTGCATTCCAACAGTAAAGGGCTGTGATCAGAGAAAATCCTAAGTAAAGCCACCTGAATAGCTTGAGGACAGTATTCATCAAAGTCAAGACTTAGCAGGAACCTGTTAATTCTTGATAGCAAAAGGGATGCTCTACCATCAGACCTTGTAAAAGCACCTCCATTGAGATCAAGGTCAACTAAACCCCATTGAATGATAAATTGGTTTAAAAAATTTATGTTTCTCATATCACCTCCAGATAAATTTATTTCCTCCTTACTTCTTGTGGCATTGAAATCCCCTACTAAGCACCAGGGACCTGGCCACCAGGCTCTGAGCATATTCATCTCTTCCTAAAAAGGAACTCTCTCATTATAAGAAGGTTTAGAGTATGCATTTGTTAAGACCCAAATGAACTGGTCAGATTTGTTTTGAAGTTTTATAGAAATAGAAAATGTACCTGAGTGCATTTCCAACTTGGAGAATTTTCTGGCATCCCATATCAGAAGAAGTTCACCGCTAGCACCTTGAGAGGGGAGGTAGCACCAATCAAAAATATCATTGTACCATAATTGCTTAACCAGCCAGTTAGTTATTCTCATCATCTTGGTTTCCTATATTATACAGCAACTGCATCTCTGTCTGTTGAGTAAATCTTGCAGATCCCCAATTTTTTCATGAGAGTTTAACCCACAAATGTTCCAGGACAATACATTGATATCAATCATTTAAGTCGGTTTTCTCCCTGGTGTCAGCTGACAGTCCCATTTCCTCTTCTGTTGTTCCAAAAACCACTGCATTTGAGACCAAATCTACATCAGGCAATAAATTGTTACCTCCCTTTTCCATTCCATCTTTGTTCGCTTTCATTTCCCTTGTTTCCTTCATTCTTTCTTGGTATTTCCCCACCAATTTGAAGACAGTTACAAGCCTTATAGAATTATGTAATGTATTTGGGGGCATGGAGGAAGTTCATTGATCCTTGAAACTGCTCACATAATTCACCAATAGTAGTTTTTGCATTCACGAATTGTAGTTTTAATTTTAGTTGTTATATTGATCTTTCAACTAATTCGTACGACTTTCACATATGGAAAAACCCCTTGTTGAATGTTTTTTAGGTGATGGTAACACGGTAGCCTCATCTAACTATTGGAATTCGACACAGTTGAATACTGGCACCTCAAAAAAAAATTGTTAGGATTAGCCTCAGTATTTGCTTTCCAAACCCTTCTAATCCCATTGCATCTTTTGCATTTTGAGTACATAAATGGGCAACTTATCGTCGAACGTATTGATTCCAAATAAATTTGGCAGGTCATTCGTCGCTGACATTCTTCAAGTTAAAATTAAATTTATTTTATTTTATTTAAATGATTTGGTTTCCGCCATTACAACTGAAAATTATACTAGTTTACGATATTTTTTGTAAAATTACCTCAACTTCGAGACTTGATGATGTTCCCCTCATTGAAGTTCAAATTTTGGAGAAGAATGGTTTGACCTAAATGATGCGTCGGAAAACCGACTTAGTTTTACCGCAAGTGCACATGTAGACAAGAGCAAGTACAGTTTGTTCCCACGAGGAGTTTGTATTATAATATTTTTTTGGTTTTATTTATAAATAATTGAATTAAAGATTGAATTAAAACTATTTAATAAAGTTTGAAAACAGTAAGAGGAAAACGTTAAGGTTTCGGGAATCCGTTGTAGATTAGGGTTTAATTGCATTCGTCACATAGGGTCTCGATTTTACTCGTGTAGAGTAGCAAAACTAGCTACTAATACACGGAAGATTTTTCGTTTGAGAATTGAAGAAAGAATTTTCAAAAAGAATTGTTTGTTCTCAACCTAAGGTAAAATTTCGAAGTACTAAGTATACGTGGCATAAAGAGTCAAAGAGTATTCATAAAAACGATTTCATACAAGGTTTCAACGAGTCCTTCTACTAATCAAACAATGCATTATACGTGGTATAGAACATGAAAAATCATCGAGAAGGTAAATCATTGAGAGAGAGACAAAACATTGATATTAAGTTCATACAGTTGAAAACCCTAGTTTTGAAACAAAAAAAAAACCATCTCTACAAGTTCATCCTTTCACCCTAAAAAGGGAATTAGCCCAACATGGCTTTCTCAAAAGCCATAAAAATTAATTAAGAAAAGAAATACAAACTAATCTGGTATCTTCAACTCAGCGTCAAAATTCACTGCTCCCCAGCCTAACTGCCATTATCATTGACCATCAACACATCCATGGCAGACTCCTTCTCCATCAATTGTCGCCAACTGCACAACGTCTCTGCTGCCATTAACTCGAGCTCATCACCAGCTATCCACCTCAATTCCACCATTAAACTTCATCACTGCCATCAAACCACAGCTGCATCATGATCATCACCTGCCAATCGACTGTCGGTCTTTCCATTCATCACCTTCAAACTCGAGCAACATAGCAAAAACCATTATCAATTCCTTCTCCATTATCACAGCGATCATCATGATCACTATCAACTACAACCACCCCCCTGACTTACTTGACTCTTCTTACTGACTTCATACTCACAAACCAATCAGAAATCAACAACAGTTCTTCCATATCGAACCAATCCATCACCGAACATCCACAGAAGCATCACCCTTATTCTCATCCATTAATGGCAGTTGGAAACTTCATCACAACGTCTAACTGCCTCAACCATCACCACGACTGTCACACTTCTTCGAGCCATATACTACAGACAACAATGACCTTGAAGGAAACTCTAATCCACCATTAACGGCAGTACCAAGCTCGGTCGTAACAAACCGAACTTTCAGCCAGAACCCAAATAGGAAGATAAAGGTGCCCCGAGAGAAATAGGTGTTGCTCTTAATAATATTTGAAAAATGGCAGCCCTGATCAATTGAACTGGTGCCTTTATAAACGAGTTTTCCTCAAGCTAAATCATATGGTGCTATTAGTATTCGATGCCCCTTAACGTACGATGGGTGGCCAATAGCAGTTTCCCTTGAAATGACCTTTTTGCCCTATTTCTTGTTTTGCTTGTAACTTGTTCATACGAAGTCGGAATGACCTCGTTCTTTCGTCGTCGGCTTCATAATTTAATAGACTGAGTTACACTGGGTATTTGGAAATTCTTCTCTTGTAAAGCTCCATTTCACTTGTTTCAGAGATGTAACCTAATAAAACACATAAACTATAAAAGTAATACTAACACACGGTAATTCACATAAAATCTAGAAAATAAGTATAAGGAAATGATACTTAAAATGTATAAATTATACACATATCACTAAATAAATTACATTCATAACGGTATTGGTGACTAAATAGACAAGGGGAAGATTTAGATGAGTATACGTAAAGATGAGAGGACCGTTGAACGATGAAAAACATTTTGAAATCTAGAATTCCACGTGTGTATAAGTGTGTTTAGTGGATTAATAAAGAATACAAAATCATGTTCTTATTACTAAGAATCTAACATGGAGGTAGTCAAATGAGAATTTTAAGGATATTCAAAGATTTCTGATTTCAGTGACTCTCGGAGATTCTCTGAAAATCTAGAGATTTTAAGGAAATTTATAAGAGTATTTTAGAGAGTCAATATGAATTATAGAGAAAAAATTAATTGGTTTTTAGAGATTCATTGTGATTTATGGAGACTAATTCTTTTTTATAATAACAAATTCAAATTGCATGCAGTTAAAACGTTTTAAGACAATATTCCCTTGTGATTACGATAAGCACTCACAAATCACATCCATGCCCTTTAGTCCTTTACCATTGCATGAATATGTGTATCACCCATAGCTCCAATAAACAAGTTTTTAGTTGCATGTGTTGTTATTATAGGTGAGTAAAATATATTATGCATATAAAAAATGTAATACACGTTATTTACCTTAAGGTAAAGGTAACATGTACAATTTTGCATTCAATTGTCCCACAATCTTGTATCTGTAACAATTGGTTCTAATGGAAGATAATTTTATACAACATCACCAAGCTTGATAAATTTTGATGCTTATGAGCTGAGAGTTTTATTTTGTTTTGACATGAGTCGAGGTAGAGTTGGATGCTTATGAGAAAATAATCCAAAATTAAAAGTCTCTCAAAATCTCACCTATCTTGGAGAGATTTTTGTCATGCCTATTTTCTTATAAAATTCCCCAAAAGTCTCTAAAATCTACAAATCCATGACTTAGAAGTATAAATCCAATAACAAGAGTGTTTGAGTGAGTTTCAAGAAATCTTAATCCAATAACATGGAGTTTTAAGGAATTTAAATGACTCAGAAAAAGTCTCTATCGACTAACAAAGAGATTTAGGTGACTCTCTTAAAATCTTTATTGACTAACAAGAGATTTAAAAACTCTCTCAATGTCCCTCAATTCCTAGTTCGCTAACCCCCTATAAACAACAGAATCCATATAGTCTTCAGCCATTGAATAATGGTCACATCCGAACCCAAAACTTGATGTCTAGATTAACAATAATTCCAACACCACTGTTAATAGATTTGGGATTTGAGAATGATGTAAACTTTGACATCATAAGTCATGTATATACAAGTGTACAATAATCAATTTATATTTTGGTTTTAATAATTATATTTGACCCAAGATTGGAACCTACGTACAACCTTACTTAACACATAATGAATATAAATGACATATAAATGAACATAAATTTCTTCTAAACTTAGAATAATTTGACATTATGATGAATAATGAATGACATTTTATGATCTTCTGAGCCCACTGCAATGCATCAATAATTAAGCAAAAAAAGAAAAATAAAATTGTCATAAAATTATATACAATCTAGTCATTGCAATCACTAAATTAGCAAATAAATTAGGTTGCATAAAACAAAATTTTGATCTAAAATAACTTCATTGCATTGAAGATACAGATCTCTGGTTTACTGGTGTAGTAGACCCAACATATAAATTGAATTCTCACCTATATTCACATTAGGTCCTGATATATAAGATAAATAAATATGATATGAATCAACTTGGTGACATTCACAACTACTTATGGGAACTATAGTGAAATCATAACTTGGTATAAAAACCTAGGTGACCAAACTTTCTATACAAAAACTCCTTCCATATTATCTTTTATAAATAAAAACCATTTTAATTAAAAATAAAATTAAAACCCCATTTCCCTTAATATTGGTTAATTTTAGTTTTTAGTTATTTATATACCCGAGATGCCCTTTCCTATATAACCTATATGTTTCAAATGGAAATAAATGAGAAAATCAAATCTTGGTGAGAGAAAAATCGACTAAATCAAATTTACTCCAAATAACAGAATCTGATTCAGGAAAGAAAAAAAAAATTCTCTCAAAATCTTATCTCTGGCTAGGGTTTCAATTTGAAACATATCTTCCCCAAATAAATCCATTGATTATTTGAAGAACCGAACTCGTTTTTATTTCTCTTTAATTTAAGAACAGAAACTGTAACTTCAGTTGTATTCATCATGTAAGTTTGATTTTGATTGTACTTGATTTCGGTTTTTTTATTATGATTTTGATTGTATTTTAATTTTCGATTTACTGATTTTGGTTATTATTGATTATCAAACTTTTCTTTTTGTTATTCGAATCAGTCATCAGTGAGATTAGATATTTGTTTGAAGATTCCAACTGAAGTTACAGTTTATTCTTTCAATTTGATCATATTCTCATTAGTCTCAAGTTGTTGTTTTAGTTCAATCATTCATCGAAAACTGAAATTCAACTTTCAGGTATAATTGATTTTTTATTTTATTTTTTTGAATTTTTGAGTTTATGTTGATTATGAAACTCAGATCCATTTGTTTTTACGATTTCTATGTTTAGTTGTTGATGTTCTTATTCAAATCTGTTGGAATCAAATTTGTTATGTTTTTGATTTTGATGTTCTTATTCAAATCTGTTGGAATCAAATTTGTTATGTTTTTGATGTTATTGATGTTAATATTCAAATTTTTCTTGTAGATTATTGGAATCAGAATTTGTTATGTTGTTGATGTTAATATTCAATTTTTGTTGTTGGTGTTGTTGGTGTTGTTGTTTATACTCACAGCTAGTGAAGTTGATTTTGGTTTCATACCTTGTCCTGTATATTATTGGAATGAAAATTGTTATGTTTTTGATGTTTCTTATTCAAATTTTGTTGTTCGTGTTGTTGTTTATATTCACTGCTAGTGAAACTGTTTTTTGTTTCATACTTTTTTCCTGTAGATTATTGGGATTATAATTTGCTATGTTGTTTATGTTAATATTCAATTTTTGTTGTTTGTTGTTGTTTATATTCACATCTAGTGAAACTTTTTTTGGTTTCATACTTTTTTCTGTAGATTATGGAATATGTTCTCGTTGTTATATCTCACAAAGAGGATACATTATCTTTTCATATTGGTCTACAAGCATCTGTTTGTGATTTGAAGGGTAGTATATGTTCAAGTTGGTGTCAATTCTCTGTTCTTTCTATAGAAATTTTCCACATAGTTTGTCATCAGCAAAAGGTTATTAATTCTGATTTTGATCTCCAATCGGTTGCTTTATTTACTTTTTTTAATAAGCTTCCATCTCTTGATTTACATGTAAGGCATAGAGATGAGTCCTCTAGTTGTAGTTCAGAAATTTAAGGAATCATACCATTTGAGAATCCACGAAGTTTAGGAATTATATCTTTCGAGCATGCAGGACTTACAAATTTAGTTGATTATGATGTCCGTAATAAAGTTAAAGAACCGTTGAAGTCTGCGCTTTGGTTAGGCCTTTTTCAGGGTGTCAATCAGGTGTTTACTGGAGGTGTTCAACAAGTTCGCTCTGATTTGTTGAAATATCATGCAGCACCTGGGTATTCATTTAAGATGACAAGGAATTAGAAGTTGAGGATTGGTGCATGTTGTTCTAAAAAGGAAGAAGAGAAATGTGAATGGCATATATATGTTGTTTCTATTGATGGTGTTGAAGGTAGTCCTTTTATTATCAAAGAGTTAAATAAGAAGCATACTTGTAGTGGTGGAGTTGTAAACATAACACATCTATCGAGATAACTAATTAGTAGCTTGATTCTCGAAGAGATTAAACAGAATCCAAAGAAGAAGACAACGGATATTATGAATCAGTTTACAAGAGAGTATGGCTTTGACATTAGTCGTTATTATGCATATACAGGGAAGAGGCATGCATTGAATATTACATGGGGAGAGAACGAGAAATCATTTATGTACTTGAAATGGTATACCAACAAATTTACTGAAACCAATCCTGGATCTCGTGTTGTTTTGGAAGTTGAAAATAGGACTCAAAAATTTCAGAGATTGTTTATCTCTTTCGGAGCATGCATTCGTGGATTCAATTACTGTCGTCCTTTATTATTCCTTGATGCATCCCATTTGAAAAGAAAATACAGCAACAAGTCTAAACGCCAATGACGGTAAGTTTCTTAAACATTTTATTTGTTTCTGGGTTAATAAACAGATGAAACCTAAAACCATGCTACAAACAGATGAAACCAAGATGAAACTCAGTGAAACCTATTTACAAAAAAAATTATTTAAAACAGATGAAACCTTATTGTGGAAACCAAAATTGGTTTAATCGGTTTTATATTCTCGGACATTTTTTCTTGTTCTGTTTCAGAAATATATCCTTTTGCTCATGCTGTGGTTTCATCGGAGAGTGACGCGAACTGGAAATTGGTTTTGGAGAATTTGAAGGAAGTCCTTTCTCCTCTGCGCAAAAAGCTTACTTTTGTCAGTGATCGAGGTAGTGGTTTGGTGAATCAAATTCCTGAAGTATTCCATGATGTTGTTCATGGTTGGTGTTATTGGCATATGAAGAACAATATCAATACATACTTGCCGAAGTCCAGTAAGGTTTATAACAATTATGTGCTTGGATTGTTTGAAAAATATGCGTATGCTAATACACATACAAAATTTTCAGAGAACTGGGAGAAGTTGTTGCAGGTCAAAAATAAGAAGTTACAAGATTATCTGAGTAGAGCTCCGGTTGATAAATGGGAAAACGTTTATTTCCCGGGTCGTCGTTATGGTAGGTTGTGTTCAAATATCGCTGAGAGTTTCAATAGTTGGATCCTTGAAGAGAGAGAGAAGCCTATAGTCAACATGGTTGATGAGATCAGAGGGAAGCTTATGAATCAAGTATGCGTACGTCGCGAGGAATGTGCAACATTATTGAAGTGTCGAGAAACTTTATATCCAGAATTTAAAATTGAGATCTACAACAACAAGATGCACATCCCTGAATACAGTGTCACCAAGTCATCGCAATATGTGTTTGAAGTTCATTCGATATTAGCACAAAAGGTCGATTTGCAAAGAAGAACATGTTCTCGCAACCGCTGGCGCATCAACGGTTTCCCTTGTGCCCACGCTATCCGTTGTATCATGATAAATGAAGAAGATCCGTATAAGTATGTCGAATTCTACTTTACAGTAAATTTATACCATGAATCCTATGCAATACCAATCAATCATGTTCCCACAGTTGAAAAGCCTGTGATTGTGTCTCCAAAATCTCTTGTTCTTGGTCCTGATGCTCTACCACAATCAGGTCGTCCAAGGAAGAAGAAGAGAATTCCTAATACAGGTTCAGTTCCTAAGAAGAAGATGAGAAATTGTGGTAGATGCCATGTTTTGAGTGCCCATAACCGAAGGACATGCCCTGCGCGGCAGATGTGAATTCATTTTGACTACAATTCGTCTAGATTACTATATGTTTTGATCTTTATTTTCTGATGTATTCTTTTTTCTACATTTGTTTACAGTTAAACATGTTTGTTTAATTTTAGATTAATTTTGTCAGAGTTGCAGGCTTTTATAATTTGTTGGAACCAAAATAGGTTTCATAGTTTTTCACATGCTTCAGTATTTTTTTTTCATCTCTAATATGATGGAACTTTTTTTGGTTCCATCGTTGTTTAAAGTTAAACATGTTATTTTGTTGTATGTGTTTCATGTTTGTTTAATTTTAGGTTAAGTTTGACAGAGTTACAGGCTTTTATAATTTGTTGGAACCAAAATAGGTTTCATAGTTTGTCACATGCTCAAAATAGGTTTCATAGTTTGTCACATGCTTCAGTATTTTTTTTTCATCTCTAATATGATGGAACTTATTCTGGTTCCATCAATTTTTTTCATCTGGAATAAGATGGAACCATAAAAATGATGGAACTTTTTTTGGTTCCATCATTTTTTGTTTACGTCTGTGATAAGTATTTTCATCCTGGATCCTTCACTTCTGTTATAAAAAAAAAACTAAAACGAAAAAAGAGAAAAATATCACAACATCTTGATTAAGAGTCGATTTTTATTACTTAATACTAGTTCATGATCGATGAAAAGACTATTCTTAGTTCTTTAAACTTGCTACCCTGTATTTACAACTTTTTTAACCCAAACTCAGTGTCACTTGATTTTACCATCATGAACTGGACCCTCACTTCCATGAACACACAACTACCATTAAATCAGCATCAATCTTTTTTCTTTGCCATATAAACGAGACACACCTGAAAAGAAACAAAACAATTATAGTCCTCATCCACCCTACTGTGAATCAATCTTTGTCCGTTTTTAAGTTACAACTTTGGCCTCATAGTCTGCAACTTTGTCAAGGAGTATCTTGCAGGCCAGCTTTGTCCTCATATTCTGCACCTTTTTTTTTATATTCTCTTCAGACGAAAAATTTCCTTTCAAGAGGCTCTTCATGTAATAGGAAACATGAAGGCCGCAATCATTCCTGAAATTCACAAACCAAGATCTTTAAATTGAACAAACCAAAAAAATATTAAAATGAAGATATTTAAAGCACTTACAAATCTTGTTGAGAACACAAAGGGGTGTTCAAAACATATTCTTTTGTTTGACTTGCCGGGTCTAGGGAGAGCTTTGCAACATGTTGTTTGAATGCTGACACCATTCTTTCTTTCATGCTTTCAGCACTTTTGTTGCATTTATCTTCAGTGGAAAGCCTTGGAGTTGTAGTGAGAGAATTCTCCAGTCTCATTATCAAAAACTAACAATGTCCAGTGATACAACTTTTCACTAAGTTTTGTTAGCAATGGAACGAATACAAATTCTGGAGTGTAATCCATGTTGTCGATAAAAGCTTCAATTGCAGTGCGGCAATTTTGCCCGATTGAGTGCAGTGTCTGAAATTCAGTAAAAAATCAAAAATCAAGTTCTAATTTTGTTTCAGAAAGACACTTGTATAAGAGAATTTAGAGGAAACTTACATAGACATATGTTCTTAGAAAAACTGCCTTTTTGTACTTAAGAGTACCATCTGGTTTCAGGTTTTTCTTTGATATGTTTTTTTTGTAATTTGAGCATGTAGAATTCAATCATATCTCCTGCAATGCCACCTTTCTTACCAAGGTATTCATATTCCTTCCTGTAATGTACAACCCCAGCTCTTTTTCTCCCAAGCCATGTCACTGTTGTTAAATTGTTGAAAAACAAATTAATGATTAAAGAAGAAGAAAAGAAACTGAAACAAATGTATTCTCATTTTGGTTTCAACACTTAAATTATGAAACCAAAAAATTGAATAATATGAATGCCACTTACCTTTCATTGTGCATTTTAAAATATCTGCACACATTTGGTTTCTGATTTGAATTCAGCACTTGCATAATTTTTAAGTTGTCAACTGCTTTCAACTTGACTTCTTTTTTCTCTTTTAGTTTGTTCTCCAATTTTCTTTGATTTCTGCTCACACAACGACTCTTGTTTCTTTTCTTCTTCTTAGCTTCCCCAGGTGTATAATCCTGCATCTTAACAGGTGTTTGCATACTCCTTTTGTTTTTCATCATCCTTGAGATTATGTTACTCACATTTTGGTCGGTACTGACGCCTTCATTTTCACTATCTTCTTTGTCACTGTCAGTTTGCGTCAATCCCAACTTGAAATAAGGTATATCATCTTCTAAAGCAATTACATCATTTGCCATGTTTATAACTGAGTAGTAGCACATGCCTTTACTTTTTTTCTTTGATGTAGAGGTCTTCTTTGCGTATTCATATTCCATTTGCTGAAGAATAGTTTCATCAATTGAAACCTGAGTTAACACTTCAATCTCTATCTCTGGCTTTGACGAAGAACTTTTCTTGGCTTCCAATTCTACATGCTCATCCACCTTGATATCTTCTATTGTGTCTGGAGTCAATTCAGAAACTTCTTCTATTATACTCCTCAACTCAGTCTTCGACAAAGAAGATTCAACTTGTTCAGCCACCTTGATACCTTCAGATGTGTTTGGAGTTATCTCCAAAACTTCTTCTATTACATTATCTTTGGCTTTCTTCCCTTTGATTCCAGATTCAACTTTCTCAGCCACCTCCAATTCTTCAATTGTGTTCGGAGTTAACTCTGAAACCTCTTCAATTAGTTGCTGATCTTTGCCTCCCGATGATGCAACCTTTTCTGGTTCCATCACCTCTTGCTCATGAACTTCTCTTTCAGTTGATGAAACCTTTTCTGGTTCCAACAAAGAATCTTCAAAATCTTCAATTAAACCTTGAATCTGAACTTCATGAGCTGAAACCTTTTCAGGTTCCATTGCATCATGTTGTTGTATTTCTTCAAGTATATTCATTACCTGCAAGATTTATTGATTTCAAAAAAATTAGATTCAATGACAACAAACAGATCAAATCAAATCAAATCAAAGTAAATTATCACCTCAGCATTATCTTCAAAAACAACATTGTCAGACTTTTGTTCACCATCTTCTTCGACCAATAAATCCTTTTCTTGTTCAATCTCAACATCACCAGCATCTTGTTCTGTTTCTTCTTGCTGAAAACCCCTTTCTTTTTCTATCATGTTATCCACAATATTTATAGCTTTGTTTATCATATCCTGCAATATTAACATATGTTAGATATTAACATATGTTAGATATTAACATTTTTAACTTAATATAATTCTCAAATGAAACTTTTCTGAAACGCTTTCATTAAAAAAGAAATTCATACAAATCTATTCAAATGGAACTATCATTAACCCAACACACACAAATAAACAAGATCATATTTAACTCATCTAAGATTTAACATATCACTTCCACATCTTGTTCACTGTTTGAAACCGTTTCAGGTACTATTTCTTCACGGTTCGAAACCATTTCTGTTTCATCTCTTTTACGTTTCTGTCTCACGTAAGTCTTCATCACTGGTTGTAACTTCTCCTCAGCATCATATTTGGCCAAAATTGATTGATCTTCTTCAGAAAGCCTATTGTTACCAACGATTGTAAATTTTTCAATCAAAATTCTCGCCCACTTATATTTTGCCTTGTAAGGGTTATCTTCATTTCCAGTTCCAACACTCTCTTCATTTCTATCACCAACAATCTCTTCACTTGCATTACCCTCTTCATTTCCATCACCAACCTGCAGTTCACCATCAATGTACTCTTCAACATGAATATCTTAATCCTTTATACGCTCGACCAAGTGTATTTCTTGTTCATTATATGAAAGCAAGAAGGATCCCTGACGGTAACCCACATTCATCTGCAGAACACAAGAAAAGTTATGGAACTTGTTTTGATTTCATCATTCTTTTTTCATCTGGAATAAGGTGGAATTAAATAAACTATGGAACCTTATTTTGGTTCCATTATTTTTTTTCATCTGGAATAAGGTGCAAACAAATAAATGATTGAAATTTTTAATTCTCAGACATTAAAAATTATTAACAAACAAGAACTATTTTTGCTTTTAACTTTGAGAAAATTTCCGTTTTATTGCTAAGATCATCAAGATTATTCACCACTGCCTTTCTTATTTCATCTAGGTTCCATCTAGTGAACCTTGCGTACATCTCGTTCCCATCCTGTCTCAATGTGATGTTTGACATCTCGGCAAACCAATACTGAAAAAAACAATACACAACATTCAAATTAGTAATCAAACTCGGGAAAATTAAAAAACAAACAATTTATGAATCAAAATAAAGAAAATTAACTTACCAATGGGTAAATGACGCAACCCGATACATCATCAACTTCTTCAGCTTTTATTATCGACTCAATTAGATACTCATGAAAAACATCTGGCCTACACACCTTATTCATCTCAAATACTTGGTATAAGTATTTTGAAGTCAGATTCTTCCCACCTTTGTTTGGTACAAATATCGAAACCAAGAGATAGAGTACGAATAGCTTGACGAAGTCTTCAGCTTTGGTTTCATCTGCTGTAGTTTCCATCACAGCTCTCAGAATATCAGTTTTCCTCATCTTCTTATCTCCCTTAAAATACTCGACCGCAAACATGTTCACCTTTTTCTTCATCTCAACATCTTTGTCTATATCTACATTCTTCATCATTTGTAGACCAAAAATCACAGCGACTGTTCAGGTGTTGTCTGCAGTATCATATTCTTTGCTCTCATTAACTTGAAACAATCTGGTTTCACACGCTTGAAACTTTTATAATATGACCCTAAGATCATCTGAATTGCTTTGGTCTTTTTCTTCAATTTTTATTCTTGCAGCGTACCTCCGAAGAACGGTTTGAAAAAACGCCAAAATGGACAAGCAACAAGTGCCTTCATGTGTTTTTCCTTACTCTGTATCAAAGCTTTTATCTTAGGTGCCTCTTCACACAAATGATGCAACGAGCACCTATATGGTTCTGTCAGTCGTTTTTTCCCTGTTATAGAATAAGTAAACCATAAGCACAAACAGAACTTGTCCCAACCATACAGGGAAGATGATGAAACCAATTTTGGTTCCATAAAAATAGGCATTAAGTAAAAAACACCAACACAGTTGGTCACAACCATACACAGAAGATGATGAAACCAATTTTGGTTCCATCAAAATAGCCATTAAGTAAAAAACACCAACACAGTTGGTCCCAACCATGCACAGAAGATTATGAAACCTTTTTTTTTCCCATCGAAATAAACATTAAGTAACAAACACCAACAAAGTTGGTTCAAACCATACATAGAAGATGATGAAACCGGCTTTGGTTTTATCAAAATAGACATTAAGTAAAAAACACCAACACAGTTTGTCACAACCATACACAGAAGATGATGAAACCTCTTTTGGTTCCATAGAAATAGACATTAAGTAAAAAACACCAACACAGTTGGTCCCAGCCATAAGTGAACATGATGAAATCAATTTTGGTTCCATCAAAATAGCAATTAAGTAAATAAATTAGGTCAAAACAGATGAAACCTAAAACCATGCTACAAACATATGAAACCAAGATGAAAATCAGTGAAACCTAATTACATAAAAATATAATTGAAACCTAACTATGAAACCGGTGATTTCGAAACAGATGAAACCTTATTACCCAAATTCATTGATGAAACCAAAATTGCGAAACTAAAATTCATTGATGCATGTTGATTTTCAACCATAAACAATCACTGGAGAACAATGAAACTTCGATTTACCTTTTGGAGAATCTTGTTTCTTAACTGTTTTATTAAGTTTTTTTTTTCATATTTTTATCTTTTTTTTTCTCTTGTTTCTTCACCATTTTTAATGATGTTCAGTGATTTTGTTTCGATTTTTGGTAAGGTTTAAATTGTAGAGAATAGAATAGAAAGATCTGAGTTAATAGTATAAGTAGGATGTGGGAAACTTAGTATATCTACTGATGATGATGAACAACCGTTTGAGAATCATAAATTCAGTTTGTGATTCTATTTTTTAATGTATTGTTGGTGATGTAGATGATCACGACAGCGATGATGATGATTATGACGATCAGGATGATATGGATGAAGATTAAGATGATGTTGTTTCAGAAGATTTTTCTTCTGATTTTGAAAATGGGTGAAGTGGTTGAAGAGGGAACTAAATTCGTTTCAAATTGAATTAATGAGAATTAAATGAGAGTGAGTGAGCGGTTTTATTAAGGGTAGTTTAGACAGTTGGGCTCAAATGGGTTTTTTGTGACAAATTTGTTTTGTTGGGTTTTTTGTAGTTGGGTAGTGACACCTCTGGGCTTATAACCCATGGCCTGTAGTGAAATAGGAGAAAAATCACATTCAATGTGCAATTTAAATTGGTAGATATGATGGCGAACATATTAAAAAAAAAGGACTAGATCAGGTTTGGGGGTGGTAGTGATGAGGATGATATTGAGGCAGTTGATGGATACTGACAATAGAAAGGATTGATGGGACGATTTTCTCCTATGTTTAGGTTTTGAGTGGGTGAAACTACTTATATTCATGTCATAGTTTGTCATTGTTATGGATAGTTACAAGACATTGATAAATCCAATAAATCCAGAACAGGCGGCAAGGGTTTATTGGAATCGTGGTGTTCATACAATTATCTTGTTTGACTTACCGAAGCTGTATTATGTTTGCACATATTTTTCTTATTTATTTTTCTTCGTGGCACAATTTCAATTTTTTAACCAGTCAACAATAAAACAGTAACAAAGACAAGAGAGGACAAATTTAGAAATACAGGAAAGAAGAAAAGACAAACATGACAACAACAAAATAGAAATAGTAAATTTTGACAAAATAAGAAATCCCATATAACATTTACATATATTATAATCACTGTGCACATCACAATCAAAGATGGAACATGATGTATCAAAATGAGATCAAATAGAAGAGCTTCCCTCATCGGCAGTAGGTACCTAATATTCAACCCATTCTTCAATACACTTGCACCCGTCCTCGAGTTAAATCAAACTGACACATTTTCCATTAACATTTATACTATCATTTATCATTCTTATCTTCAGTTGGAATGTTACCAATATGCATATATGTACCCATATGCATACATGGATTACATACGGGGAAACAATGTGAAGAAGATCATAGACGAAGTTGAAAACTTCCATCATAAAATAAGAATGATGATGGTAGAGTGAATCTTAAATGGTTAGCGCGTTTTGGTACCATTTCAGTATGATTCAATATATATATATATATCTGTAAAAACAGGTGAAGATTCGGAAGAGACACTATTTTTTCTTCGAATCACATATTGCTCGGCAGGAAGGGGTCACTTTAATAATTTTGAAAATCCACGTGTGAGAGAATAAATTCTGAGGTACACATGTCCAAAATCTATTGAAGAAATAACGAGCCACGATGATACGAGAAACACTGGAACAAAGCCTTTTAAAGCATTGAATTAACAGCTGCAAAACTCGATAAAATTTGAACTTGACAGCATTAATGCATGACCGACACGTGGGTCGCGGGAAAGTAAGGAACATTGCTCAAAACAGATATCCTTGATGCCTGACCAACACGTGGGTTGCGGGAAAGTAAGGCACACTGCTCAAAACAGCTGGCCTGCTGCCTGATCAACACGTGGGTTGCGGGAAAGTAAGGCACACTGCTTAAAACAGATAGCATTGCTATCTGACCAACACGTGGGTCGCGGGAAAGTAAGGTACACTGCTCAAGACAAACAGCATTAACTGTTCGACTGACAACAGGTTGCGGGAAAGCATGACTCAATAAAGAGTAATAATGAGTATTGATGCATGACTGACATGTGTCAACTATACAAGCAGCGGAACAAAAAGAACTAAATTATGACGATTCACTTTAAAGAGCTACGTGTCAAACATGCCATGATTCAAATAGAACCGCAACAGTCATCCTAATCCAAAAACAATAACTTAACAACAATACCACAGAAGAGCTGCGGGTGAGAAATTACATATCGCACCCGGAATGGATAAGAATAAATAGGTGGAAAGGTAGATTGGTGGATCCATCAAATTGGCTATAAATACCAAGCTCATAAATAGGAAAAGGGGTTGGAAAATCTGGAGAGAAATTAGACTGAAGACATTAAAGTGATAGCAAAGAGTTTACGTATGAACTTATGTAAAACTTTAAGTAAAGTTATACTATGATTATTATCTTCATGATTTTATGACATATCAATAATTTTTTGTATCTTATGATGAGGTAAAATAAAAGGAATACAAATCTTTTTACCCGTGGATGTAGACAGTCAGACTGTTGAACCACGTTAAATGTATGAGTCAATTCATTTTAAGTTGTTTGATTAATTCTCATTTTTTAAATGATCATGGGAGTTGATTTCACGATAAGATATCGTGTTTACTATGATGTAAATGCTTTTGGTTGTGATCCAAAGACACCAGATTTTTGGTCATCACAATTTGGCGCTAGAAACAGGGAGGTAGTAAAGAATTTGTTCTACCTGTCAAAATTTTCATCTGTAAAATCTTGAATCGTATTTTGTCGAAAAAATTCCTTTCCTTAAAGTATAGTGATTGAGCATCATATCGAAAATTTTCTTTCCCTTACATATGGTTTTACTTTGAATTAATTGGTCGATGAATATGTAAACTTGGTTGTTTTGATCATATATATTATTTTGTTACTTCATACCTTACTTATATGTTAAACTCCCTATGATATTCTTTAAATTGATGATTTGAAAATTTAGTTCATAAATTTCCACCAGGCCATTATGTTATGATCATCTAATCCTTGATTTTTACTTTAAACTAAAATTTTCATTCTTGAAAGAGAAAGTGAAAAAAGTTTTCAAATGGATTGTCAAACTTGATATAAACTTGTTAGAACATGAACTTATAAAATCGGTAAAAAATAGAGAATTATTCGTTTTGTGTTTGACATCTTAAAAACTAAGTTTAATATTTTCTTTCAATCGGATTGTATTATATATTTATTGAGTATGATAAAACCTCTTGGAACACATAACTCATTATTTGAGGTCTTTTAGAATACTGGTAAAGAAATCCCTATAGCAACACAAGACTGAGCTTATAAGAAATCACAACATTTCAAAAGGATTCACACAAATGAAAACGGTGTCACATAGAAACATTCAAGATCTCGATGCCAATTCAGGAAATCAGGGGAGTAATGCCATAGGGGCTTCTCAACAAAGGGAAATGGTGAGAGAATCACGAGAGCAATCACCCATTAATGACCAAGTAAACAATTATGAAGATCACAAAAATAGTCGTTCATTTAAAGAAAATTCTCAAAATAGTATTGATCACATTCAACAATTAATGGAAGAAATGGACAAGATGCGCAAGGTACAACAGGCTTGTGCAGAACAAATTGCACTTTTGACCAGAGAAAACCAAGTACTCAAAGAAAAGGCCCAACATGGTGCAGAACTATCTACAACAAGAACACGGGGGCAAGAAGCAAGCTCCAGTAGACCCACAGGCAGAAAAGTGAGAGCCAATAAAGATCAAAGAATAATGGTAGTGGAACCCGCATTCCAGGGGAATTAACCAAATAAATTGAATTTCGATGGTTCAAGATTGCAAAATGATAGGTGGCAAAAATGCTATGAGGACATGGAGCAAATGCGAGAAGAAATAAAGAATCTGAAAAATAAAGAAGGTGGACGATTAGAAGAAGTGTTAAAAGAAGCTAGATGAACGCCATTGGCGCCGCACTTGGCATACGCACCAATACCGCATGAATATAGCATTCCCAATTTTGAATGCTACGATGGGACAAAAGACCCAACAACCCACCTGAGGTGTTACAATCGCATCATGACACGTTGGGAGCAAGATGATGTTGTTATGTGCCGGTTTTTTCCCTCGAGTTTGAAAGGAATAGCTTTGGCGTGGTATGACAATCTACCAGAAGGGACGGTGTATTCTTATATACAGTTGACCCACAAGTTCTTAGAAGCATATATGTACAACAAGCCCGCAGATGCGGGGATGGACAAGCTATACTCACTTGCCTCATCGACAGACGAAACCATCCGTGATTATACAGACCGATGGCAGACGATCTGTCAAGCAATTGGGGATGTAACCCCAGAAGTCGCTGTCAATAGATACAAGTGGGGAATAGCCAATCGGGAAAGTCAATTATTTGTTGATATCCATAATACAAAACCAAAAAGTAAATGAGATATCAGAGATATCATCGAAAAATGTGGAAGATTGCAGGACATTCATAAGAAACATCCGAGAATAATACCTCAACAACAAGGAAATGCAAAAAGAACCAATTCTATAGAGCCGTCATCCGGATCCGGGAAGAGGATTGCGGAAAAAACTCCAAACATTGAATCAAAGAAAGCAAAGATAAAGGAAAAAACAAAATTTATCCAACAATTTGAAGAGCGAATTTTCACTAAACTCAACACTCCTTATTCAGAAAATTTAAATGTAATAAAGAACAGACAAGATTTTCAGTGGTTGCGGTCAAAAGAACAACAACCCGAACACACATAGAACTCCAAGGAGTATTGCGAATACCATTGCTATCGGGGTCATTCCACAAACCGATGCCGGAATCTAATAATGCAAGTACAAAGGTTGATTGATGCGGGGGAGTTAAAAGAATTTATTCAATTACCTGACCCCTCACCAAGGCTTAATAAAGGAAAATTTGTTAATATTCCTCAAAATAATCAAACTATTAATATGATCTCTTATTCTGAATTGGATCAATCGTTCATGAGTGCAGCTATTGATAAAAGATTACATAAAAGAGTCCGCAGTCCCGAAGTTTTCAAGGTTGCGGGAAGAGTTACTGAAATATGAGAAGAATGGATGGCATCCCCGCTAACTTTTTCTGCAGACGAGGTTGACCAAGAGATTGAAATGCACAATGATCCGTTGGTACTTACATTGCCAGTATCTAGATGGAATATAAGGAAGATTCTTATGGATGGGGGCAGCTTTCTTAATATTTTGTTTTATGATACCTTCCATAGGATGGGGTTAAAAGATGATCAGCTAACGCCTTCTTGTTATACAGTTTATGGGTTTAACGGTTCAGCTTCAAAACCGAAAGGGGAAATTCTGCTTGATGTTGTGGATGGACCGATAAGTATTCTGACTAAGTTCAGCATAGTGGATGCTCCATCTCCGTACAACGCCATCATTGGTAGACACTGGGTCCATCAATTGAAAGGGGTAACTTCAACGCATCACCAATATTTGCGGTTTCCAACACCGCAAGGGGAGATGGAGATAAAAGAAGATCAAAATGAAGCAAAATCTTGCATTCTAGCAGAAGTCCGCATGAATAAAGAGCGACAACAACAGCAACAAAATAAGAAAAAAGATCGCAAGATAGGTTAAAGAAGAAACCTTTAACCAATATATGATTAAGACTGCGGGAAATAAAGCAACAGATGAAGCAAATGAAGGTATTACAATAAAGGAAAGCATGCCAAAAGTTTATGAAGGAAGTCTTCCAGCATAGAAATCAAAGGGGGCTCCCACATTTTTAGGAGCTCCCAAACCCACCTTTACATTAATCGAAGAAACCAAAAATATCAACATAGGAACAGAAGAACTTCCCAAGATAATAAAATTTGGAACCTTGATGGAAACGGAAAGGGAGCATAATTTGGTTATTCTACTTAAATATTTTGTAGACATTTTTGCATGGAAGATGGAGGACATGGCGGACGTCGATCCAAATATTGTACGACATGAGTTGCATATACATCCGGAAGCTACACCTTTTCGGCAACGCATACGTAAAGTTGCGCCTGAACATCATTTGCCAGTTGAAAGAGAGTTAAATGGATGCGGGATTCATTCGAGAGGCGCGGTATCCAACTTGGATTTCAAATATGGTGATAGTACCAAAAAATAATGGCGGAGTAAGAATTTGCATAGACTTCACCAATTTAAACAAGGCATGTCCAAAAGATAGTTATCCGCTTCCCAGTATTGATCAGTTGGTGGACGCTTTTGAAGGTCATGAGGCCTTATCCTTTATGGACGGAGAATCAGGGTACAATCAGATTGATCTAGCAGAAGAAGATCAAGAACACACTGCGTTCTTCACTCCGCACGGATTATATTGTTATACCAGAATGCCATTTGGGATGAGAAATGCAGGAGCGACTTATCAACGGCTGCAATTTTTAAACCACGGATAGGCCGCACACTCGAAGTTTATGTAGATGACATGCTGATAAAAAGTAAATTTTCAAAGGATCATTTACAAGATTTGAAAGAGATATTTGAAGCCTTGCGGAAAGTCAGAATGAAAGTTAATCCCGATAAGTGCATTTTTGGGGTTACGTCAGGGAAACTTTTAGGATACTTGGTTAACAAAAGAGAAATTGAAGTTGATCCGGCAAACATTCAAGCCATTGTTGATATGCAATCTCCGAGGAATGTCAAAGAAGTACAGAAATTAAATGGTTGTTTGGCCGCACTCGGAAGATTTATTGCTAGATCATCGGACAAATGCAACCCTTTTTTGACGCATTGAAAAAGAAGAATAAATTTGAATGGAACGAGATTTGTGAGCAAGCTTTTTCAAGTATTAAAGATTATCTCGCCATATTGCCCGCATTACAAAATCCAGAGCCTGAAGAGGTGCTCTTCTTGTACATAGCCGCAACAGAAGATGTTGTAAGTGCGGTATTGGTACAAACAAATGAAAAGGTAGAAAAACCCGTATATTACATCAGTAAAACTCTGAACCTCGCAGAAAGAAATTACACGAAAATTGAACAGTTAATGTTAACACTGTTTTTTGCTACCCAGAACTTACGCACAAATTTACGGACATACTAAGTGTGGGTTCCGACTTCTTGACAACTGTCGGCCTTGGAAATTTAGTCAGTAGTCATGTTTAGATCCATTCTCTTTGGGATAAACTTCATTTGAAAAAATAAAAATTCCTCATATTTGAATCTTATGATTTCCTACTTTTTTCTATTTAAATAAGCGGATAACTCCTAACCATCCTTATTTTTATTCTTCTCCAGAGTTTATAATAGCTTTGTCTTGTCATTACAGTATGCCTAATAACAACAGTGATTCGAACCAGAACAACTCTTGCGTCAAGCGTGTCGTTTGGATCACAAGTCAGATGAGTTTATCTTCATTCCCAAGCTTCCCATATGTGTATGATGATTATGACGAAAGCTTGAAGACGATCTGATTGTTTTTATTTTTTCTAGGTTTCTCGGATCAAGAAGATACTATAGCGACGTGTGAAACAAGGAGTCTCAGAGCTATGGCGGGTGTCTTCTTCCCATCTGAAACCGTCCCCTTCCCCTACCCTTTTTGTTAACATATGTATGTTTGTTTGGTGGTAACAGGAGGTTGAGATTGGACATGTTGGAATTATGGAAAATGAAGAATTTGTACCAGCGAGTGATGGGGAAAACGTTGATGCTGGCTCTAAGACTCATCCTAATCCCATGGATTCTCTTGAAAACGCTGACTTTAGTTTTCCTGTTCATGATTATCCCAACGCCGGGCTCTCCTTTGAGTTGGAAATGGAATCCTTATCTCGGAAGTTCGAAGTAGTGGGTGGATTTATTGGATTTATCGTGTCGTAGTGCCATGTAGATCTCTACACGAAGATATGGAAGAAGTACGGGCATATTGCTAAAACAGAGCTGGTGAAGAGCTATACCCCCATACTCGTAACATCCATCATAGGACTCTTATCTTTTATTGCCAAGATGGATAATGCAGCTCTGTATAACATTAGAAACTCAAAAATCCAAGAGTGGGACGAGATGTTGACTACTTATGAAGGTCTCCGTTTCAACATAGACTAGACAGTCAATATTTAGAGAATGTCATAAAAGACCATATATCATCTTTGGCATAGGAGAAGGCCCTGAAGAAAGAATCGTCCAAGATTGAGGAGATGACCCGAGATATGCAAGCTTGTTCAGAAAGATATAAAGAGAGATTGGAAAAGTCATACAACCGCAACTGCCTTCTTGATTCACTTGCCATTAATAACTATCCCTACGTCTTCTCCATTCATGTTAACAATCTTGTAATACCCGCTTGGCGTAGCCTTGGAGAATACATTTGGCCCCTCCCATTTTGGAGAAAATTTCGGAGCAAACATATCTTATTGAATATGCTTAGATGTTTTAAGTACCAAATCCCTGAAACACCCGGGGTTGTACTTCTTTATCGTGTGCCCTGGAGATTATGCATCGATAAATCTCCGGATATTTTTCTTCTCTGGCTCGTATGGATTCGAGCACATCTAAATCTGCTACTCGGGAGTTGGGTACTTCAGACGCGTCCCAATAGACCCCACTTGATGCTGCTATCCTGGCTGATGGGACTTTAATCTCTGCAGGTAGGATTGCACCAACTCCATATACAAGAGAATATGGCGAGGTCCCTGTAGAACTCCTCGGAGAAGTTCTGTATGCGCACAAGGCCATAAGCGATTCTTCGTTCTATGTTATTGGATGATCTTATACAATACGACTTAGAATTCTGATAAGGGTCTTGTTGGTGCTCTCGGCTTTCTCATTCCCTTGGGAGTAGTATGGTGTGGAGAATATCTGCTTGACGCTATATCCTTCCAGTAATTCTCGGACGTGTTTATTTGCAAATGGAGTACCATTATCCGTTACGATGTGCTTTGGTATCCAGAATCTGCATATAATATGTTCTTTGATGAAAGATGCTATGGTTGTTCCGGTTGTGCTTCTGAGTGGTACAACTTCGACCCACTTGGTGAAGTATTTCTTGGTAGTGAGTATGTATTCGTGTTGCTTTAACGAGGATGGATTGATTTTACCAATGAGATCCAGTCCCCAGCTATAGAATAGCTAAGGGCTGCTTACCGAGTGAAGAAGAAGACATGGTCAGTGAATTAGGTAGTCGTGGATTTGACATTAGTGACATTTATAAACAAATGAGGATGCATCATCCACCATGGTCGTCCAGTAGTATTTCTCATGGACTTGGAGAAATAATTTTCTTTTGTCCTGATGCTCCCCTTCGTGCATTTCTTTCAAGATAGTCTGAATATCCTTTGCTTCCAAACATCGCAACAAAATCTCTATCGGTAGAGTACCCCTTCATGATAGAAAAATCTCTTGTCTTTTCGATAAAGCGTGCCGCTTCCCGTTTTTTTTGAGGTAGAACATCGTCTCGGAGATATTTGATATATGGGTCTCGCCAGTCCCCAGCCTGATGTATAGTCAGTATCTCTGATTGCTGTGTCGGGATCTGACAATTAGAGCAAGACCTCTGCGGTGATCGAGATTGGGCCTCCATGATGGGCTCTTGGACGATATGCATTCTCCATTCTTTGGCTTGTTCTTCACCAGACTTTTCTATCCAAGTCGAGGGCATGGTACGTCTCTGTACGGTGAGGATCTTCTCCGAGTCTTCGAACTGAATTTCTGAAGCCAAAGTCACCAAGCAATCAACGTGTCAGTTGTTGATGCGCCCCATATGTATAATCGTAGCCTCGGCAAAGTGAGTTAAGAGCTTTTGTTCCTCATCCATATATAGAGATAATGTCGCTTCCTTGAGAGAATATATCACATTCATCTGGTTCACTAGTAACATCGAGTCTTCTCTTATTTCGAGACGCGTAGCTCCAGCTTGCTTGGCTAGCGACAATCCTATTAGGAAGGCTTCATACTCAGGAGAGTTGTTGGTATACTCGTAGTCCAGCTTGCACGAATGCGAGAAAACTTCGCCAGTCGGTGAAACTAACACAATACCATCTCCCCCTGTGTTATTACTAGGGGTAGCAGAACTGTCGAAGTATAATAACTAGGCTTCTTCTTCAGGGTACATCTTCATGTATTGTAGTATCGTCTTCCCCTGGAAAAGCTGTAAGTAGGTATGTGACTGTTTTTCCCTTTATTGCTTTTGATGATACATTTTATATATCAAACTCTGACATTTGTAATAACCATTTGGCCATACGCCCTATGAGGGCGGGTTTCAATAGTAGAAAATTTATAGGGTCATCCTTAGCCATCAACACTACCTTATTCGCCAGTAGATAATGCCGAAACTTTTTAAGGGCATGTACTAAGGATAAACAAGCTATTTCAACCTTGGGAAATCTTAACTCTGCATCTCTTAGTATACGAATGAGGTAGTAGATAGGATATTCAGTCCCCATGTCGTCTTTCTGATCCAATAGGGCTCCTATAGAAACTTCGTTGAATGATGTGTAGAGGAGTAATGGTCTGCCTAGAGTTGGAAATTTTATAAAAGCTGGTGATAACATTAATTTTTGGATCTGGTGGACTGCCATTTGCTGTGTGGATGACCAGAAAAAACTTGCCCCTTTCTTTAGTAAGAGTGTAAATGAAGCAACGAACTGAGCTAATCCGAGAATAAAGCGTCGAATATATGATATCTTTCCAATGAAGATTTTAAGTTCCCTAATTACAATGCGCGACGGTGGCATGGTGGTGATAGCTTGTGTTTTGGTTGGGTCCACCTTGATCTCTTCTGCTGTTACTTGAAATCCCATAAACTTTCTGGACGAAACACCAAAAGCGCGTTTCATAGGGAATCATTTTCAAATGGAACTCATGGAATCTCTCGAACACTTGACGTAAGACATCTATGTAGGATGCTCTGGTATTATATTTTACTACCACGTCGTCGACATAATCTTACACTTGCTTGTGCATCATGTCATGGAAAATTGATGTCATTTCTCTTCGGTAAGTAGCCGACGTTCTTCAATCCAAAAGGCATCACCGTGTAATAGAATTTCCCGATAGGGGTTCAAAACGTGGTTTTCTCAGCATCATACTCGTACATCTTTATTTGATTGTAGCCGCTATAGACATCCATGAATGAAAACATACCGTGTCCGCTGGTGGCATCCACAAGCATGTCAATGTTTAGGAGGGGAAAGTCATCCTTGGGACATGACTTGTTTAAGTTCCTGAAATCCACGCAACATCTTATTTGAACATTCTTTTTCTTGACGGGGACGACGTTAGCCAACCATGTGGCGTGTTGGATAGGCTTGATGAAGCCTGCTGCCAACAACTTCTGAATTGCAACTTTGATTTGCGCTTCGACTTCGTGCCTGAATTGTCTAGGCTGTTCTTTGAATGGTTTGGCATCAGGGGCAACGTGTAAGTAATTGGTGACTAACTTGTAATCCAATTCCGACATATCTTTATAGGTACAAGTGAAACATCTTGGTATTATTTTAGTAGATTGATGAGTCCCGCTTTTTCTTCTGGTGATAAGGATGAGTTGATTAAAACAGGTCGTGGATTTTCTTCTGTTCCTAGGTTGATGGTTTCGAGCGTGTCAGCTGTAGCATCCGTACCATCCTGTAATTGTCGTGGCGCGTTTTGGACCTCTTCATGATATGGCTCTTCGTTATGGTTACATATCTGTAGGCGGGGAGACTCTTCGTGGGCCTCCCATATTAATTGATAACAACAATAAAGGAGGTAGACCACCCTTCCCTTGTTGTCATAACAGGTTACGAAGATATATCCTCTCTTGTTATGTGAAGGATTTGTGGTGCTGGAGGTCCCGTAGTGTCGTCTAGAGAGTCTGGGGTTGAAGTCATTCCTGATGACCTGGATCTTATGGCAGAGGTTGATGGTTCTTCTTCTATGATGCCCAGTCGGGTAGCGGCATGCTGTACACCTTGTTGGCTGGTTTCGCGGCGCCCTCTTCTGGTTTGAAGAACTCAACATCATATACTAGAGTGTAAGGTGACTGTGATTCCTCTATGCGTAAAATTTTTTTGTTCATCATTGTTTTCACACATTGATAGTAGGTGGAAGGAACAACCTTGTTGTCATGTATCCATGGGCGCCCTAGTATCATATGGTATTCGGTATCTTTTGCAATGACGTGGAATTTCACCTTGGACACGATGAGACCAACTTGTAAGTTTAAATAAACATAACGATAGGAGTTAGTACGGTTACCTTCGAAATCCTTCATCACTATGGGATACTGTATGATCTTGTTCTACGGAAGTTGCACAACTTTGAGCGTCCCAAGCGTAATGACAATGGCAGCCGCTCCTTTGTCAATAAGGGACCTCTTGAATTCGAACTCCTTGACATGAGAAGTGACATACAAGCATCGATTGTGGCCTTCTTCGACCATCATATCTTCCTCGGTAAAGGTGACGCTGTTTACAGCTGAATTGCCTAACATAGCTGTCTCTGTCTCCATCGAGGATGGTACTAGGCGCGTGTTCAAGGATATACGGTTGACATAGCTGTCTCGGTCTCAATTATAAATGTGGTTTCCTAGTCTACCGGTTTTTCAGTAGTGGTGAAACTCCCTATACTGTGACGCGGGAAAGCGCTAGTCGGGAATTCTATCTCTGGTCCAGTAGAATCTGGGCCTCATTCAAAAATACTACGACATCCTACTTTCTCTATTAATTTGACAAAGGGAAGAGAATAAAGCGCTTACGGCATCTTCAAGTCTTGCTAGAAGTTTTGCTTGAGATTCTTGTCTTCGCATTAGCTCATCCAAGGTGATTGGGGTTTCGACTTCTTCAGTGGTACCGTTGGTGAGGCTCAAGTTGGTGGTGCTATTGACTTTCGGAGAGGGGCTATGTGCATCACCATTGATATTGAGAGGGGAAATGTTAGGATTGGTAGCTGTTGAATCCGATCTAAGGCCAACCATCTTGACCAGTGAGACAACTGACTTTTGTGACCGAGAGGTTGATCTCCCGCTGTGGTCGCCAATTGTTAGTACATAAAAATTGCTTTTACGAAAAAAAATATACTGGAAGTACTTTCTTTAGGTTCGAGGATAAAAATCATACAAAGCCATCCCAAACAAGAAAGTGGTCGTTCACGTTTTGCTTCGGTTACAAAGAGAGAAGATGGGTTGAACTTAGGGAAGGGAAGCAGAGAAAGTTGAAGAAATCAGTATGATGAATTGTGTATAGAGGTGTTGAACTATATAAAATTACAGATCCATTGAGAAGGATTCGTTTGTTCTGTCTTCTGAATAGGCTAAATAACCTATTTATAGTAGTATGGAATACACACTTTTCCTTCGTAAGTAGTGGAGGTAGTGAAGGAGTGAAGAGATGGAGGTTTTGGAGATAATGGTGTAGTTACGCCCATTATCTTTGGAAGTTTCTGAAAACCATTACACTACCATCTCTTCAACTATCGTAACTGTCACCACTACTTGTAACTTTCCTATCATGGAGTGTTGCCACACCGCATGATGCTATAAGTCCTATTATGGAGTGTTGCCACACCACTACTTGTAAATCCTGCCATGTAATATTTTTTGATTTCTCCTAGGAGTTATTGGAGTCATGTACTCAGAACACGTGAGTAATTTGAGAGCTTGTCGTAAGATAATGATGTCAGTAAGCTCTGCATCAACTTAACATGGCAATGGCATATTTGTGGCATGTTTGCGAAATGCAATTTGTGTTAGCAACAATGGCGCATGCAAGTGCTATAGGCGCGATTGGGATGTTGCTAGCATGTGCTAGTATCGTAGCTATAGCCTAGGTGATAGCGATAGCAGCGAGGGATGATGCTAACACAAGCAGGTAAGGCGAGGACAGCGCGACACAAGCATCAGCGAAGGTAAGCAAAAAAAGGGAAGTAAGGATGGAGCGCTAGCGCTGCTAGCATTGTTAGCGTTTCTAGAGTTGGCGCTAACGCCGCTAGCATTGCTAAGAGCATGATTTTGGCGTGTGGGGATGACACTTGCTGGTATTGTGGCCGTTGCCTATGTGTTGCTAGTATTGGCACTTGCTAATGCCATGGACATAGCCATGGTCAATTTAGGGCTTCTCGGTCTCATGAGATTTAATGCTAGCATTATGTTTAGCTTTTATGCAGTGCATACTGAACATATTCAAGGAATTCAGCAGTGGAAGTTGGCGACTTGAGATGATGTTCGATGCGACTCTCCATTTAGATGGTATGTATCTAATTAGCATTTTTATCCAGAAATGGCATAACGTCCATTCCGAATGTTTGCAATTTTATATAATCAATGTGTTCTGATTAATGCAGATAGTTTGCATCACTAGTAGAAAAATGACTATTGGTAACAATTGTTACTTTTCTAAGGTGACAGTTCTTAAAATAGCTGTTACCAAATTGGGGTGTTGAATAATGGTAACAGTTTCTTGTAAGAACTGTTACATATAGCTGGGTATACTGTTACCGTTTTAAACTGCCATCTAATTCGGATATTGTAACTGTTTAAGAAGAACTGTGACTGTATACCTATGTTACGTAACAAATATAATCTATCACCACAGTAGACATTATTGTGACATTTTCTAAACCAACTGTTACTATATATGAGTTACTGTAACAGTGGGCATCCATAACTAGTTATCAGGGCAGCCACTTCAGAAAATTACTGAAGCAGACAAAGTTTTATGTCAATGGCCGATACCAATATCATTATAAGCCGAAGAAGAAAAACCTAGTTCTGGCCCGGCTAGTTACTTAGGGTTAAGAGAGATCTGAAGCCAAGGAGGAGGAAGAACAAGTGGTATGAGCTAGAAGATTGTGTGAAGATTTGACCGGAAAAATAAAAAAGGAAAGTGAGGTTGCATCCGTCATCCTTACCCCCACCTTAAACTATTTTATATTTCCATTCTTCTCTGCAACGGAAGCTCGTTCAAAATCTACATAACTCTACCACCATTTCTCTATCCTGCCACCATCACCACTACCATCCACCAGTCCAGCACCACCTTCTCCTCCTCCTTTATATATTATCTCTAACCGCTACTTCCAGTTCCATTACCAGTCACCTCAAGTGCATAAACGATCAATTTTTATCAAAATCAATGAGTAGGTGGAGAAATTGGTGATAATTAGGTATGAATTCTTTTTTCAGGTTCTTCTTATTCTTCGATTTCGTTTTTCAATTTTGTTTGATTTCAAAATTGAAACCTTGGGTTTCATAAATTGAGGAAATTATTTGATATGTATTTTGTTAATTAGGGTTTGATGGTTAGAGGAGAAACACAGGAATCATAATGATGATACCGATGAATGTTTGATGGTAGGTGATAATAAGATTATTGGTAGTGAATAGTCCAGTTAGTATTCTTGCCTACTACTGATTTTCAATTTTAATTGAATGAATTTTGTTGTTCTTACCGTTTGTTAGCTACTTTCTAGTCTCAACCTGCTTTCTTTTTTATTCATTCTTTCTGTTTCCTTACTCTAATTTTTTTTGAAATTCGCAGTGGCAAAGGATCTTGGAGTGCAGTTAGTATTAGGAAAACATTACGAAATCATTGATATTATGAATAATTAATTTCATATGTTTTTTTTAATTAGAACTTAGAAGCATGAAGTTTGTAACTATAAAACAAATATGGAGAAAATAAAGGTGGCTCTGGAATCTGTTCCCTAAAATGAGTGTTAGATGGAAGCTTTGCAAAAGGTTTGGATCTTAACGGTATGACTAGATATGGTTTTAATGTTACTGTTCCAGTAATAGCACCTGAAATTTCCATTTATGTATAATCAAATGCATCTTGCAGTTAGAGTTAGTGGTGCAAAAGTTTAGGGATTAGACTCAAATTTTGACAGGTCAAAGGTAAAAGGCATGGTCGCAAAGCTTGTTAAAGTGAAGGATAGTTTCACATTAACGGCCTTGGAGGTAAGTTATTCAATAGTCGTCAGTGTATTTCATAACTCCTCCTTGTCAAGACCTCTTGAAGCTCGCAAAGCTTGTTAAAGTGAAGGATAGTTTCACATTAACGGCCTTGGAGGTAAGTTATTTAATAGTCGTCAGTGTATTTCATAACTCCTCCTTGTCAAGACCTCTTGAAGCTCTAACCGATCTTGCTTAATGGAACTACCAGAGCTACAAGCAAGTCACTAACCTTGACTGCCATTGTTGATCTACTTGCTTCTTTAGAAAAATTTTCCTTCTAATTTACTTGTTTTCGGATTCTATGTGCTTCAGCTAATATAAATTATGTTTTGTTTTTGCAGTTACAAGTTGGGTTCAGATTTACTCAGGTCAAATAATGTAGGAGATGACTCTATATTGTAATGCTCCTTAAAGGTATGGCTGTGTTCTGTTAATGCCTGGCTTAATTGGTTCCAAATTTGCATACAGATGTTTTGAACACGCATGAGGTTAAATCCGAATACTGTCATTTTGCACAAACTTTGAATTTGTGTTAGGTGTTGTTTTTCATTCTTTTTTCTTGGTCATTTACAGCAATTGCCCGTCATCACGTTTGCAAATCAAGCAGGGATAGACATGCGTGAGCCCACACTGGTACCTCTACATGATATAACACTTGATGAGAGTTTTGACGGCGGTCAGATCAGGTAACTTTATACTTTGACTTTTCCAAGTTAATGGAACATGCTATGTTACTGCAAAAGTAAGTGAAACAACAATGTCGATCTTCTTTTGTTCTTGTACACAGGGTTGAGACTTATTTACCAGCTGGATAATTGTTTCATATTAGGAGTGATCCCTTTGTTAACACCTTTGAATATTTTCTTCCACACTTATTAACCATTTCAATATTGTCTAATAGAGAGTTATGATGCGACAACACACTTTGAATCAATCATTACGGATGTGCTCGACATGTATACCATGACTACCGCAAGGTAACCATTTCAGACATTTCTCTCATCTTCTTTAATATTATCATTTTTGTTATATCATCTTGTTGCACTTTTAATTCTTTTTTTCCGTTTTTTTTATTCACTTGTACTGTTAAATCACTAAATTAGGTTAAATCAACTACATCGGTGCTAATGAATATAACAGTTCAAGGTTAAATTTATTCCTTGTGATGATTTTCTTTTTGTGTTTTCAACAATTTAGTATTGCATGTGCATCAATTCTTACTCATGAGGTTATGAAGTTTACTTCGTTTTCATATTGTAAATATATTATGTTATAGGTTTGGAAATTACCCATGCTGTGATCATAGTCTTTCAGTTTCAATGTGGTTTTTCCGGAGAAATGGATTTGGTGGCTCATTAATAAGATATCTATGTAGCTCTCGAGTTTCCGGTGGTACTTTAATTGGTGATGGTATGAGGAGAACTAGCAAACGTCATATATCATGATACAGTACGTTATTATATTAGTTAACTATTTTCTCCATAATTTGAGTTTTGAATTTGTTAGTCTTGTGATTACCAAAAATCTATCTCGGCAACACAACCACATGAATCATATGATAAACCAATAAACCAAAAACAATGAAAAGATATAGGTTAAACAAATTAATACAAGTAAATTTTAACGTGGTTCGACAACGGAGTGTCTACATCCAAGGGTAATAAAAGATTTGAATGTTTTTATTTATGATTGTATGTTACAAAAGGATAAAATGTTATATGCACCAAGTAAAATTCATCAAAGAATGATTGAACTACGAATATATTTAATTGACACAACTCCTATATCTAAAATTTTTCCTCTGATCCTTTTCTTTCTCCAAAATTTTTCGTCCCCTCTTTCTGTCTTAGAGCTTGATATTTATAGTAAATACCATGGGTCCCCTTCTTCTTTCTTTCCACCTATTAGTTCTTATCCACACTTTGAAACGAAATTTATCCCGCATTCTTATTTGCATTTCCCGCAAGACTTGACATACGTACTTCTTATTTCCCCTAGTTTCCCGCTTGGTGATCCGTACCGCACTTCTTCTGCGGATTTATATTTAAGTTATTGCTTTTGGATTTTGATGAATGTTGTAGTCTTATTCTTATTATTAGAATTATGGCATGTCCGACATGTGACCATTGAAAGTGACATTATTATCTTCAGAATTTGGCATGTCCGACACGTGGCCATTGAGAGTGACTTGTCATGTTTTAGCTTCTTCTGTTCCGCAACCTGCACAACTGAGATGTGTCTATCATGCATCGCTGTTTGTCAGTTCTATACATTGTGTCATGCTTTCCCGTAACTTGCGTGTCTGTCATGCAACGAAGGTGTCTATTTCGTACAGTGTGTCATGCTTTCCCGTAACTTGCGTGTCTGTCATGCAACGAAGGTGTCTGTTTCAGTACTTATCTAATGAGTTCTGTTTCAGTGTTTCTCGTTCCATGATAATCTGATAAGTTTTTCTATAGTATTTAAACACGTGGTGTTAGAGGTTTAATACCCTCACAAGTCTGATAGCAATTTGATTAAAGCTAGCTATAGATGTGTCTTTATTAAGTTGTTGTTTCTTTATTTTTGTATTTCGGTTAAAGACATAAGAACTATACTGTAGTCAGTTCCCTACATAACTTTGTATATTCTTTTCTTAGGTGTTGGGCCTCCAAGATGCACCGTGAATGGAGGTTGTTGGTCTGAAGTAAAAATGGGCGCATCGTTTATCACCTGTTGGGTTTATTAAAAATTTGCAATAATTTTATCTAGTTCAGGATAAAGCAAAAAAAATATATGCATCCCGTTCAAGGGCATTGTACAGGAACCACTATCCAATATATATCAAAATTTTCTTTTGTTCTATATATTTTTTATTATCATCTGTCAATTTTGGAACGAATCCGTGGGCTTACCATCTGAACATAGACAGCCTAATCCTCTAAACAACCCACTAGGAGGACCCTTCATCACATCCGTGGATAACGTAACACTTTATAAAATAAATGTTACTTTAACTATAAATTTAGTAATTTATTTTGTAAAAATTATTGTTGTAATATTTTATAATAATGGTTTTGTTGGAAAATTGTTACCTTAAGACTATATTCAAGTCCAAATATAAAATTTATATGAGAGTATGATAACATTTTAAGAAAAAACGTGTTATGATTATTCTAAAAATGGTAACAGTTTGTTTCAAAATATGTTATAGTTTGTGTAAAAACAGTTACCATATTTATTATTCAACAATATAAATTTGTATAAACTATAACTAAAAATAAGAAGCTGTAACTGTTTAAAAATTTATGCAACATTTCCTAATAACGATTTTGTTACAGTTTTTATAAACTTTCCGTAACAGGGGCTTTGGTAACACCGCAGAAAAAATAGAACTGTTACAGAAATATTACGGTAACAGTTTATAACTGTTACCAATAGTCATTTTTCTACTAGTGCATGGACGTACATGAAATAACGAAGGTGTAGTCGGTTAAAGCCCTGAAATTTTGGAGGCGCGTACACATATATATAAAAGAGCTAAAGGGCTAATGTAGCCATGAGATGAATGCACATTCTCAATCTCTTGCGGAATGTAAGACAAAAGTAGATATTCATAATTCTGATCTCGGGCCAGAACGTTTTTACATATACATTTATTTTATGTCTCTGCAGCTGAGCAAAAACAATATTACAATTTTCTTCCTTGTCAAAAATCCACCAACAACACTTATAAGTTTAGTTTTTTGGTAAGAACTCCGTATGTAAACTTAGCTAGAATTATACTAAATGACTCTAAAATCTCTGAAAGTTGGAGGTTTCATGCAAATATTTACAAAAAATCGAAAGAGTTGACTCTACTAAAGTGAAAACTCTAACTAAAGACTAAAAACTTTATATGCTAAATACTCCCCCACTTAAACTTTACATTGTCCACAATTTAGATGGGAATCCTCCAATGTAAAATCAAGATGGGAAATCCTAATATGATATGAAAAACTAAAAATTAAAAAACAAAAGATGGAAAAAAGAAAGGGATGGGTTTCCTACCATTCAGTGCTTAGTTTAACGTCCTCATCGTGGCCTTCTGGTTATCGCTCGTAAACCAACAATCTGAAAATCTAGGGATCCACCCAGACAACAATATGTAGTTTCAATAACAACTTCACCAATGATTATCATGGAATATAAATAATGAAATTATTATTTTATGGATGTTTCCCCCACACTTAGTCTTTTCTACACTTGGAAGTGTATAAAGAACATAAAACAAGTGAACTTATTTGGGTTCCTCTTGGTGAACCTGCACAATGCTATAATCAAACGCATATAGTGGTGGATAGTTAGAAGCAAAATAATTCTTAAGAATTTTTGTAGCACATATACCCAATCCTAAGTGAGGTAGTTCCTTAAAAATCGGGTTAACAACTTTTTGGAAACTACCTTGATTGGGAGAGGATGATCAAAAGATATAGAATTATGCAAAGAACTAGACAAACCTTTTACGGGATCCTCATCATTCTTGTATAACTCAAGTGAATTATTTACCTCATATGTGTTGTGGTTCTCTGTTAAACTCATTAAGAGCCATTGTTCATCAGTTTTCGCTTCAACCGAAGTCTTAGCATCATTATAACCTTTGGCAAGCTAATTGGGTCTTCGAAAAAATTAATCAATTTGGTTTATTTCTCAATCTTCATCTCTTCAACACACTCATCATCATAATCGGATTCCTCTCCTATGAAGTTGAGTTCATTGGTGCAAATCCTAGGATGACGTTTATGGATCTCCGCCGAAGAAATAATCGGTTCTAATAATTGCAAATCAACTGGCCTAAAAACATTGTAACCCTGATATTCTTTATTATGTTGATATGTGTTTGAGTATGTTACCCCGTTTATAACAATGATTCTATTACACCAAGTCTTCTCCGTCTGAATAGGCGAATGATGATTATTATTATCCGGAGTTGGAATAACTTCATCATTGTCACAAAGACTTTAGAAAGATTTATCATCTTTATAATTTTCATCGATCATATATCCATTACTGGAAGTGGAAACGTCAGAATTGTTTTTGCTTTGAGACCAAACTTCTTCCTCAGTTATTTCCTTCACAATTTGACCAATGCGATTCTTCAGACTATCCATAGTCCTTTGAAGATCTTGGAGTGTTTCTTCAGTCTTTTTGTTGTACTCTTCCGTATTTTGATTGTGTTGGTCCAATTTATTCATATATTGCTGCATCATATCTGCCAAACTAGAAGAATTTTTATTAGAAGCATAATTATCCTCCAAATTGTGATTGTTCGCTTACATACCCATCATAAGGTTGATATCTGTGAGAATATCCATAAGGTTCCATAGGGTATGGATCATATCCAAAATATTGGTATTGATTATACCATTGGTATGGTTGGTAGTTGTCATAAGATTGAGATTGAAAACCATATTGATTACCATTATTATACGATTGATCTTGTGCACCGTACATATTATTTCCGAATGGAAACATGACTACTCATAAGACTAAAAAAGAAAAACTAAACATAATCTAAAACCTAAACCAAAAACAAAAACAAAAGTGATACTTACAACCTGTTTTCAGAAATTACCTCCCGCTTTTGACGAGCGAATAACATCTTCAACTAGTAGCTAACACCACGAAAACCTAAAAAATATGTAAAACACTAAAGAAAAACGTGAAAAATTCTAAACCACTAAAATAAGCTAAATCAAATAAAGAAACAATTAGCGACTGCCCCCCGGCAGCAGCATAAAAATTTAATGAGGTCATTCTGACGTCATTCTTAGAGAAGACAGATTATATTTCATATTCTTGGCTTTCTCCCTTTAGGTGGAAACCATGCTATTTCTTCTTCTTTCTTGTATCATGAGTAGCTAGTTTTTATTGATTAAAGATGAATTCAATGTTCTAAGCATGTATCTAATTGATTTTTTATTTTATGTATGTCGTATGTGTAACAAAGTACTCAAGATATTTCAAACTAATTTAACTAGTAATATAGCGGTAGTAAGGATCGTTCCTAGAGAGAGCTATGTAATTGATATGTTATTTTGATTAGCAAAACTAGAATAAATACAAAAAAGGGGGTTTTGTTAATTGATTAACTAAAACTAACAATAAAGAAAATAATAAGAAAGAAAGATGATTATGGAGTCATTCGTCCTTACCAAACGTTATCTCAAGTAGTATACTTATCTATCTTTCGTTAGAATCATTCATCACCAACCGTAGAATAGCATCTAGATTAGTGTTATCCCAAAAAACTCCTTTTAGCACTGGATACAAAAGCTTTCGACTATCATATTTTATTTGTCTGAACCACCAAGTAGTAGATTACTGAAGGTGTAACCCAATCGAACGCTTTAGACTTTGTGAATTTGGTTGATCCCAGTAGTTAAACTCTTAGATCAAGGTCCACTTGCTGGTCACTCGCAATTGCTCCAAAGAATCCCTCTGCAAGGTCTTGCAATTTCTACTTGTGTACGAGTCGATGGACGATTACTTATCTCATAACTCGATAGAAGCATTAGAATGATCAACATAATAATTTGGTTGCGCACCCAAAAAATATAGAAATCAATCATAAACCCTAGATGTAGTGAAAACAAACGATAATGATTAAAATTACAATAAACTAGTATTACTAATAAAGCTTCACGCTTAGAACATTGAATTCATCCTTAATCACTAAAAACTAGATATTCATGATACAAGAAAGAAGATGAAATAACATGGTTTTCCCTAAAGGAGTAAACCCTAGAATAAGAAATATAATCTCCTTTCTATCTTTGTTTATATAAAACCCTAGGTCTAACTCTCTATGTATGTATATGTATCTCTAAAAAGTATTAGGAGATTCTCTTAAATAAATATCCCAAGTTGTAGAGGTACCCGTGCTCAAATCCCGGTCATACTAGGTTTTGGAAACTCGAAAATATCATAAAAACCTGCCAAAAATACTAGCTCTCCTATCTGCCTTGACCACCTGACCCTCCGAGATTTCTTTCTTTCTTGATGGCTTGACCCTCCGATATTTCTGTTTCTTTTGATGGCCTGACCCTCCGAGAAAATTATTTCTTCCTGAGATTTCTCTCGATGGCTTGACCCTATGAGATTTTTGTCTTTCTCGATAACCTTACCCTCCGAGAAAATTCTAAATTTGTTTTTCCCATAACTTCTTCATATGACGTCGAAATGACCTTATTTTTTCGATGTTGCTTCGTTTCTTCATTCTCTTGAATATGCAGATGACAAACCCTGAATTTGGATGGATTCCACTTGGTCTTTGGCTCTTCTTACTTTATAGCACTTCTTTTCTCCCACAATCTAACACGTTGTAGCTCATTTTTGGATGATTCACCTAATAAAAAACATAAACTACAAAACAAACATAATATAAAATAATTCACAAGAAATATAGCAAATACTAGCATAAAATTGACACTCTAAATATGTAAAATATGCACTTATCAAGGAGGTACTAAAGGTATCTTTGGCAAATTAACTTTTCTTGTTGAAGTTCCTTCAGCTGGTCCTGATTTCATTGATGAAGAACGATTTTATCAAGTTATGGTCTTGCTTCTAATCAAAAGAATCCCAAACATATTATTCTTGACATAAGAAGCATTCTTAAGCCAGCCGGAGTTTTTCAGGAAAACAAGAAACCCTAAGGAAGAAACATGGAAGAAAAAAAATATGGAAGTCAATATCACTTTAGATGTCACCAAAGCTCTAAAGTTTTGGGGTTGATACCTATGAAATTCCTATAGTATCACATTGGCTGGAGTTTTCTTGTGCTTTGAATGGTATTCAATTTTATAAGGTGTGTAAATTCTAGATTACCCACAAAAATTGTGTGAAGCAGCAGCTACTTCAAGTGTCCTACAAACTCCCCCTTAAAAATTATCGCATCATCTGCTGCTTGTGAACTAAATTTGTTTTCTAAAGGAAAAAATCTCATTATAAGATATTACACTGAAAAAGATGATGCATGGAGTTTGAAGTAAATAAAACATGCCCCAAAAGTTTAATTGGCTAGGAAAATTGTTGATAGGCTAGGAACCTAAGAGACAATGGAAACCCCATCCAATTCTCTACTGGTTCCTCAAGTGAGTTTCAATCTGAAAAAATCTCTCAGCATCCTGATGTGACTGCCTGCATCCAAAGGAACAAGTCTGGAGACAATGGAAAAAGGATTGTTGCTAAAAGCGCAAAAAGATTTAATAATCCAAATATTGCTGCTAGAAGCATTAAAAATTCCACCAGTATTAGCCTACCCATCATTGATGATGCTTAAATATTTCCATAAACAAAGCCCTTCACATCAAATCCCTTCAACACTTTCCCAACCTTAGCTGAAATCAAGAACAAAATAAAGCTAGAAACAAAAAGAATCAAACATGAAAAATGGTCCATGAGGAAAAAACAATTTCGTATTCACAAAGACAAAGAAACTCCACCAAGAAAAATCACTACTTTGGACACCAACAGAAAGAATCCACATCATTCTGAGGAACCAGAAACACAAAAGAAAACCGAAAGTGTCTGCTCTACTCTGTAAATGATCGTTCAAATTTGATGCTGCTAATGGAGAACCTTCCCAGATAGGTGGTGGCCTGATTGATCAAATCCTCAACACTACTCACAATATGACAAAATACTAAGGTAAATTTTCTAATCCACTGTTAAGTTTTTGCATGTATAAGAATAGATGGTTGCCCAATGCACAAAATTAATGTCATGATTGGGAGAATCAAATTATGGTTTTTTTTTTATCTATCCTTGTGTTTCATACTTCTGGCAGTTCTTCACCACTTTAGCTTGGAACTGCCAGGGTCTTGGACATGCATGAAGATACTAAAAAACACCTAAATAAAATCTTGAACTAGTTTAACCCTGATATCATTTTCCTATCTGAAAAAAAACAGAAAAGGAATGACATCGGTAGAATTTTGAGAGATATTGATATCAAAAGTTTCTGGTTTGCTGAACCAAAAGCGGTTGTTGGCACTGTTGGTGGGATTGCTATGATCTGGAAAGACAATATATGTATTGATGTTATTGATTTTTCCCATAATCATATCAATGTCATTGTTTGTACTGCTAATAGCCCTGATTGGATCATCACTAGCTATTATGGTAGTCCCTATGACATGAATAAGAAAATAAAATCTTTGAATAGAATTGAACAAAATACAAATGACAACAATCTTCCATGGCTGGTCATTGGGGGACTTCAAATTTGGTTTAAATAAATTTGAAAAAATTAAATTATCATACCATTGATAATAAGGAAGCTAAGTGGTTCCAAGCTATAATCAGTAAGGCTGATCTCACTAGCTTGGGTTTTACTGGCTTCCATTTCACTTGGTCTAATAGAAGAGTTGTTAATGCTCTGACAAAAGGTTGGATAGGGGTTTATTTGATTCTTGGATCTAACTCTATCCAAATAAAAATATTTCAAGTCTTCTTTCTATTGGTTATGATTATCATCTAATTATTTTTAATTCCAGCCCAAATTGGAAAAGTGGCTTATACCTTTTAAATTCTTTGGTCCATGGATAGACCATGAGGACCGTAAGACAATTATTGTTGAATGCTGGAAAAGAGATTTAAACGACTCTTCAGCTTTCATCATTGCTAGAAAGATGAAGGATGTTAAGGTCAAACTTAAGCTCTGGAATAAGGAAACTTATGATAATATTAAGACCAATATGGATGATAGCATAAAATAGTTGGAATGGTGTTACAATAACTACTTTAGTCATGAAAGAAGCTTATGCATCAATGATGCTAGAAGGAACTTCAGATTTTGAGAAAAAATTCTGGAAAATCAAAAGTAGAGATCAAACCATCAAGTTGGGGGATAGAAACACAAATTTTTTCCACCGAACTATTAAGAACAAAATAAGAAAAAGTAAAATTGATACCATTCAAGATGTAGATGGTAGTTGGCTTAGTGAACCTGATGTTGTTACTCAATATTTTACCAACCACTTAAAATATATGTCAACTTCTGAGGATAATATCATAAACTTTGAGATCATCAACCTTATCCCAACCACAATCAATACCCATAACAACATCACCCTAAATGCCATTCCAGATGTTATTGAAATAAAAAACACCCTCTTCAGTATGGAAGGTAATAAAGTTCCAAGCCCTAATGGTTTTCCCCTAGGTTTCTTCCAAGAAAATTGGGATATTGTGGGTGAAGACATCACTCATATGGTCCAAAATTTCCCCACTTCTAATTATATGCTCAAGGAAATGAATTCCACTTTCCTTTCCCTTATCCCCAAAATAGATAATCCTACTAATCCTGCTCACTTTAGACCTATCAGTCTCTGCAACACTACCAATAAGATAATATCCAAACTCATAGATCATAAAATGGAACCCTTTCTTCACAAAATAATATCTCCCTACCAATCTTCTTTTATACCTGGAAGATAGATCTCTGATAACATTGTCATTGATCATGAAATCATTCACAATATAAATTCCAAGATAGGTAAGAAAGGTGAAAAGGTACCATGGGTATCAAAATTTACATGGAAAAGGCTTTTGACATAGTGGATTGGGATTTTTCTCATAGCTATAATGCAAAAAAATGAGTTTTAATGCAAATTGGTGCAAGTTGATACATCATTAATGTATGTCCACCAGCAACTTGGAAGTTCTTGTTAATGGAGTGCCATGAGACTTCTTTAATCCTTTTAGGGGCCTCAGACAAGGGGACCCTCTATCTCCTTATTTATTTCTTTTCTGTATAGAATCCCTTCAAGAACTCTTACTCATATTGAAAACATGGGTCTCATAATTGGTATCAAAATCTGTAAGAATGCTCAACCTATCAACCATATCCTATTTGCTGATGACTACATGATCTTCTGCAATGTTAATATGAATGATTGCACTAACCTGGTTACCATTTTCAATATCTGTAACAACACCTCTAGTCAACTAATCAATTTTAATAAGTCTGGTATTTTCTTTAGCAAAGATACTGATGAAGACCTGACCATCCATATAAGTTCTCATATGGGAGGCAAATGATTAATATAAACGATAAATATTTGGGATCCTTTTTTTATTCAAAGAAACAAGATCAATTCTTTCAAACCTTGTGTGGATAAACTCAAGCAAAGACTAGCTAGCTGGAAAAACAAGCTTATAAACCTGCAGACAGAGCTATCCTTATCAACACTGTCACTTCTTCTTCCAGCATCTACCAAATGAACTTCTTTAAAATTCAAAAACACACATGCCAGGAGTTAAACAAGATTCAAAGAGATTTTTTTACCAGGGAAAATTTGGAAAATCCAAAAGCTTACTACCGAAAATCCTGGGAGTTAATATGCAAACCAAAAGAGCTGGGAGGCCTAGGTTTCATCAACATGGATCTTTTCTACAGCTCTATGATCATGAAGATAGTGGAGACTGACTCAAGAAAAAAATTCCCTTAGGTACCTGTTGATGGTGGATTTTTTACTAGGGCTAAAATTATAAACTCGCTATCTACCCAGCAACAGAAACATAAAAATATTTGTGTTTATTCGTAGCTTTATGTCAAGATAATGAGTATTACACTTCTACATACATTCCGCAAGAGAATTAAGAAATACAGTCTCTATAAATAGCGCGTTCTATATTGATCTAGTAACCCCTTTAAATATGTATAATATTTATGCCATATCAAACTAGTATCAAATCGTATAAACTTCCACGACTGAATTCCTTGAACTCGTCTCGAATGCGCATCAATGATTGAATGAAAATCAATCTGTTATTATACAGAAGAAATCATCATACTTATTTTACCAATCATCGAGGACGCACCTTAATTCAATGTCCGGACCTCGAAGAAGCGCCAACAACCTCAAAGGCTAAGGCCAAAAAGACAATGCTAGCAGCCCAGCCTATGGCACTTAACAGCTAGCAGCGCCATCCTATGGCGCCAACTCTAGCAACAGGATGGTGCTAATGCCTAACAACGTCATCCTATGTCATTAACAACACTAAGCCGCGCCATCCTATGGCGCAACCGACGCCAGCCAATGCTAGTGCTAACTCTAGCCTAATGCTAGCACATACTTTGTTCTTGAGAACATTACGTGTGTCTCTCGCTCTGTTCTTGAGAAATTTTGTATGATATTTGTTTTGAACACTTCCAAATTTATGTCATGTTATTCTTAAGCTACTACATGACTATGAAGCATACTATTTTCAGTATATTCGACACTGATCAACGTACTTATCAACTTAGTGAACTGAGCAACATGCCTCACTAATTTAGCAGGTTATTGACTTAACCAAACCTAAAAGTAGTGGTCCATGACTTTAATACTTTTCTATGAGATTTCAAATACATCACATGGGGGGATTCTCATTGGGGTATTGATCTGGCGGTATAATGCAACGTGCGATATGCTTATACATCCACGATAAGAAGGTAATAAGTAGTAGGAAGGTTAAGAGCAATTGAGAGGATGAGGAATATTTGTCATACAGTCCTCCTGACCTATCCGACATGACTCCACTACAATCTCCACAATCATCACCTCTCCATCTCTTCATAACTTCCACAACTTAAGAGAAATCAGTGTGTTCACGAAAAGACTATAAAATAGATGGATTCATCTATTCGAAACAAGGAATTAAGAACATAACAGAGATCTATCCCAGAGATAATCCAGTTTACATTCCTGCATCCATTCTTCAACTACACACCATCACTTTCTCATCACACAATGATTTCTCATCCTTGTTTGCTTCCTGTTAGGCTTTGAAAACATATGTATATAATCACCGCAATCGCATGGCGTCTAACTAGGAGATAATGACAAGTATGGGTGGAACCCACAGAGAGCGGGAAAATAATGTAACCAATATGCCTAATCAACTAACCAACAAGATAATAATTTCGGATATTTTAAAGAATAATAACATAGAAAATGAACTAAATTAATAAAAATAAATCAAATGGGAGAGTCAGTAACCAGGGTTCATAATATCCACCATTATTTTTATTCAATTACTGAAATGAAATGTAATTCTGAAATATTTATTTATCTTTTGTTCTATTGACATAACCTACTATAAGCATAGAGTCACAAATATCACTAGTATACGATAAGAATACCACATAAAAGACGTCACTCGAAGCATGCACTATCAAACTGTATCAGCGAAAAACTGATAGATGGTTACCAAATGGTGAATGCCATAAGCCAAGAAACCATAATTTTGCTGAATATCGTAAGGTTAGTGATTTGATAAATGAACAAGGTAAGTGGAAGGTTAATATTATAAGTGAGTTGTATGAGGATTCTTCGATTAATGAACTTAGAACGATTGATTTTTTTATCAGCTATAATAGTAAAGATAATAGGAGATGGATTGGTAGTAGAGATGGTGAGGTTTCTGTCAAATCTTCTTATAACTTTCTTTGCAATAGAAACATATAAATAGTAAAATTGATTGGTATAATATCTGGAATCTTAATGTGATGTCTAGAATTAAAATGTTCTTATGAAAACCCTTAAGTAACTTCTTAATGAATTTAGGTAGGTTTATACTCAAAAATACTTACTTCCCAATATGTAATAGCATGATAGGTAAAAGTTTAAAACATATGTTCGCTAATTGTGTTTTTTCAGAAGCAATTTGGAGAGGCCTCTCCTTACCTCATATGTACTATGCAACTGTCAATATAGATTTCAAAGATTGGTGTTTAACTTGGTTTAAAGATAAAAATAAACACTTATGCTTATATTCTCTGGTTTATTTGGAAGTATAAATGCAGAGTTATTTTTGAATCTGTCTCCCCAGATCCAAAAGATGTAATAAAATATAAATTCAAAAAGAATTACCTAGTCTTATCAATCAGGAAAACAAGTTTGAAGAAAAAAAGAGGAAATCAACTACTTGTGACTGCAATCATCCTGGCTGTAAGCAGATGAAATTTACCCCTCAAGAAAATACAATTTACATTTCCTTTGGTGCTGCTTTCCGAAAAATTTGAAGAAATTTCCTTGTGGTCTTGTAATAATGAATAACAAAGGAGAGGTTTGCGATTTTGCAAGATGAACAGGTTGGTGTGCTAGCTCAGAGGAAGCAGAGTCAAGAACATGCAAGGAAGCAACAAAATGGTCAAAACAGTGGGGAAATGGAAAACTAATTTTCCTAAATGACAATCTGAACGTTATAAACAGTTTAAAGAAGAAATTTTTTGCTACTGGTTGGTAAAGCAACAACTTTTTGCACAAATCTTTGGACAACAATTATCTTTTTGTTAGCTCTTCTTTCAGTTATGTTAAAAGGGATTGTAATAGAATAGCAAATAAGCTTGTTAAGTACCTTAATAGATTTTCTAATTTGTTTGTAAATTCCCTTAGCTGGTATAGTAGTAGGAAGTCAGCTTGAATCGATAAATTTTGTAAACAAAACAATGTACTTTCCTTCTTTTAATTTAATTACTTGTCATTTTATTAAAATAAAATAAAAATTAGTGAGACAATTATACGAAACTAAATATAGATTCCCATATAATATTTGACTATCCTAAGCATAACTCATCAAAGAACTTAATCCAAGCATGGACTATTAGACAATAAGACAAATATAATAGCAAAGCTATCAATTATAAGCATATGTTAATGTATCGTATAGAACTAGTGAAGCAAAAACTAATTTTATAATTAAATCAATAAATAAAAGCATGTAATTAATCAAATCAATTCATAATGGCCTTGGTGCTAAAGATAATCCATTCAAAATGGTTTCAACCATAAATCCCTAGCTACAAAATCAGTGAGACATGTTTATGGATTTCTTAAAAACTATAAAATAGATTATAAAAGAAAAAAGAATTAACCAATCAATCGCATGTCACCGTAATCAAATCAACATTCTATTTCTCTTATTTTTCTTCCCGGATGTCTTTAGTAACTTCAGCCGAAAAAAAAACTCCAACCTTTATGTCCGCCAACCACCAAAACTTCTCTCCGCTCTGTCCCGCCGTCAAAGCCTCTTCCCCGGACTATTTTATGCGGCGTTCTCTCCGTCCAACCAACCTTCCAGAACTTCTCGGTTCTCTTAACAAAAACTCCCATCTCACGCCCCTAAAACCTCATCCCCTTTTCTCCTTTTTTCTGTTAGGTCATTATATATTTTTTAAAAACCTAATATTTTTTTCTTCTTATGCCACGTCCACACTGTCTCTTTTTATATCTTTCGTTAGACCTCACTCCACCTTACTCCACCAAAAAAACCGCCACCTAACCAGCCTACTCCCTTTGTTTACTTCAATCATCCCCCTTTTTTTTTTCTTCCACTGGTCGTGTCGTATTCAACCAAAATAATCGAGTTCTTACTCTTCCAAAATAGATTAGAGTATAGTAATAAGAACAAGTTCGTTCCCACAAGGAGGCAGCAATATATGTGTATTTTCAGTCACGTAAGTAAGTAGCAAAGGGGGTTTTAATCGTGTTTTAAGCTAAATTAAACTAAAGCAAATAAGTAAAAACGCAAGTGAAGAAGGTTGTGAAATAAGAGAGAAATCATTGGTTAGAGGTTTCATCTTCAGTCATCCAACATGTTATCAATCAAAGCATACCCAATCAATCATGCATTAGTAATACCAAGAACCCTAAAGTAGCCAGTTATCTCGTCTACTTCGGCAAAACTCCTAATATCATCAAAGAATGAGTACCTCCACCATTTGAATTCTTAGCACCAGACAACCTGAGTGAGTACCTCCACTCGAGTTTAATCCAATGATAGCTATGGTCTTTGTGAGTTGAGGTTAATCTAAACAACCCAAGTGAGTACCTCCACAGGATTTAGCCTAGGTCAAGCTTCTACACATATGTGCATGGCAATTTTAAGTATTGTTAACAAATATGCTATGCTACTTGTGTCCGGAGTCCATCGACAACACCGACTCTCGGAACTCCAGTCTAGCAATAGATTTCAATGCTTATTTATCTAATTTCGAACTCAAATAAATCAGCAATCAATCATATGTTATTATACGCAGTAGAACATGAACGATATTAAAAACAGCATGAAATCATGGAATATGCGCCATTCAATTGATAAACATGTCTTCAAACATCATATTACATCCCTAACCAATATAGAAGGGTTTAGCTCATCATGGGTTTCTCAAAACCCATGGAAAACAATTAAGAGATAAAGTAAATCAAACCCGGAAGATGATCGAAGCTACTAGGCGCAGCTGCGGAAGTAGCCAGCAGCTTCCAAAACGCCTATTTTCTCCTCTTCTTCTCTTTCTGTCCGTGTATTGTGTCTTTGTTTTCACCGTGATCTCTCCTCTAAAAAACTCCTGGATACTCTTGTATTTATATGTGTACTCAGCCAAAAATCCGAAATTAGTTGGGTGACCACTTTGAATTCAGCCTTTGGAATCCTAGTTTGTCTCAAACTCTCCTTGCGTAGCCAACTTGTGGCTAACTTGGTTGCTAGAGCCTTTGATGATGAACCTGACCTCCAATAAACCATTGGGACTTCAATATATGTTATATCTACCCCTAAAATAGGCTTCCCACGAGAAAGGCCTAATTTCTTCATGTGGAATTCGAGTTAGCCACTTAGCCAATCCTAGTAGAACTAGGAAATGTGCTAAGTATCCATATTTCACTCCAACAAGGTATATCAGCTCCAAATCCTTTCCTAAACCCATATGATGTCCAAAACATAGCTAATAACCCACCAAGGCTATCCACTAGCCCAT